>OX578141.1:70453994-70718994 GCA_951213105.1 Amaurobius ferox | reverse complement strand
ATACACAGAAAAAACTAAAATGAAACTGCCAAACATTTTAAAGTTGAGCGTTTAAAATGTGCAAATCGAAAGTGCAAATTCATCCAGAATAAACAAGTAGATTGTGCCAGATTGTGTTACTGATGATTTTGAGTTTCTTTGTAGTATAAATATTTCTATAAATAATGCATTAAAGTCTAGTCTGTCCTGGAGAAATTATGTTAAATGGTGATCTTTTTTTATACGAGGGTGGGTGATAAACGTAAGAATCTTGGTATGTCGATAACAATCCCAATCCTCAGTATAAGACAAGATTATAAATTATTACCGAGTTTATGTACTGACTGAGAGGTATGTGAAGTCTTTTGACGAAAGGATTCATTTTATTTTATTGAAGCTATTTCGCGTTTCAAAGCGATCTATTCATTACCCTCTTAAAACTATTTTCTCCTTTAATCCATTATCCCAATTCCCAACTGTAGAGTCAATATTAAGTTACTTAAATTTTGAAATTGCCAAGCGTTGTTTGTAGCAGGACAAATCAATTAATTTTTTTTTAATTTATACCAATCTCCTTTTTTTTCGTTAATTACAGCATTGATTCATCTGGGAGTTTAACTGATCCTTCTTAGTGTTTTCTGAGCCATGCATTCAATAAATTAACATTCAGTATAAAATGTGCTGTTTTCCTTTTAAACTTTCATCCTTTTCATTTCAGAATTTCCTAATCAACTATTTAAGATTTGGAAAGAAGCGGGACATAGAATATAGTTCTTTATTTTTCCTTTGCAAAAGAAAATTTAGTTTTTGTAAGGCTTCAGTATCACGTGGTTGCTTAATTAGCAGTAAAAATATGTTTTGCGAAAAGCAGCTTTTCTCAAATGATTCCAGGTATTGCTATTTTAGTGTCATTTCTAGACTGCGCTTCTAGGATATGTTTACCAAAGCTTTTGCAACTGTTCTTAGTAATATATTCATTTGATATAACATATTTCCAACATACAGTAAATCTTTGATTTTGGCACTAATTGAGCCAGGTTTATATATGTTAAATCCATTCAGTATCTATAGCTAAACAATGTAACCAGATAATCTTAAGTAACTAATGATGCATTTTGAAGTAAAAAGGTTCATGAAATAGCTACCCATAAAAGTAGAACAGGTTTCTCCTGAAATTTATACATCGGCGTCTACTGTTACGCTTTCATCTACATACAGAGCGTTCATTGCAATTCATGAATCCAGGGGCCCTTCATAAATTGAATCGAATCACAGAAATCATTTAGTAAGTCTTTTGAAAAGAAAAATCGTTTTAAAACCAATCTTTGAAACTATTAAGGATAGACAGAGTCTAATTAAAAGTTATTTTAACCTTTAAAAAAAAGGTAAAAATCTGATAATTGTGATTTTGTATGTGTGTCAGATGTTTTTCTAACAAAATCTATGGAAAAATAAGCATATCCTTTAATTTTTGAAATCGATTGAAAGTATATTGCATTTGGAACTAGACGATTGGTTACATTCACCGTAAATCAGCACCATCTCACATTGCTGAACATCGCCATAATTTAGTATCGCCATAATGTAGCACAGTTACTAGGATGCTTAGATAAAAACTGTAAATTGACGAAATGGTAACGTGATAGCTTTACTGAAATATTTGCTTAAAATAAATTTGAATAAGTACTGAAAGTTTTAATAACTATTTGCAACCTAAATTAATTTGTGGTTGCCCTCCGTATTGCCCAATGAAAATTTTAATCAATATCTATGTCAAATTTGATCGTATTACAGCAAAATGTTCATCGGCTTTACTAAATACGGTATGTGCAACATTTTTGTCATCTAACTGCTTTCGTTAGAGAAGCTGTATATTTTTTTTTATTACTAATGCACATCATTAACATTACTATTTCATAACTTTCTACCTTATTTAAAGTTTTTTCCAATTGGAATTACTTTTTCTTGAAATGTCCTTAATATACTTAATGGATGTTTTAAAAGAAAATGCAATTGGAATTAGGGAAAACTACAAATGCCTTTAAATGTGTAATAAGAAATAGTTGATAAATGAACGATACTGCTAAGCTCGCCTCAATTTTAACAGTTTGTCCTTTCGAGATAGGTTAATGACCACAATTTACAAGTTAATAATCACATACTCATTACTAACCATTTCACCCGCGCTTTGCGTGTTCTCAATAGCTAGTGGTCACTCACTGTGACACCAACATAATAAACGTTCTGAATATCGAATATACAGTTTCAAATTTAAGCATTTTTGCACATTTTTGAGAGGAAAAGTGGTATAAGTTTTTTGAAAATTCCTTTGCACCTCTAATTTGAATTTTCAAAAGTTTCGATTTTTTTCGTTGAGAGAAGTGCTCGATCATTTTGAAAAGTGGTTTTGATTTTTTTTTTAATTTTTCTTTTGCATCGTCACTCCTAATTCGAATTTTTGAAATCAGTGTTGGCCTGAAAGCTAAGACGAATCGAATGAAATAAAAACCAAGATTCTAGTTAGAGTGGAAGTGATCAATAATTTTGCTATGATATTAAAGCCTTATCACTCACCTACTCAGTTCATATCATATACTTGATAGTTTAAATAACTAACACAACTGCCATTAACTCTCGTTCTTGCATTTAAATATCAACAACTGTCACAAGTCTGTATCATTGTCATTAAAATTTACCAAATTATTTTTACGTTAATAATATAAGGATTTTTATCACAGCACCTGCAAATGTTTACTTAGTTTCGATTTTGGGCAGTAGTGCATCATGTTTCCCTATTCAGCGACTAATCTTGCCTTAAGTAACTTTGGTGCTGAAATGCATACTCCAGCTGTTGTTCTGTTGACATACCATGATAATGAGGAGCAATAGGAATGGAGAATCAGTTCTCTGACCGACCATGATAATGAGGAGAAATAGGAGTTGAGGATTTAACTTCAGTGACAGGAATTATATTCAACTGTACATTCGAAAATCCTTTAAGTACAATGGCATCTTACCCTCAAACTCAATTATATGCGATCTAGTAATTGCTGTTGGCCGGGACAGGTGATAAGATAACTGAAATTAAACGTCGCTTTAACACACGTTAACTTAACATATTGTGCCTCCACTACTTATGCTTCTTAAAAAGCTGTGTTTCTATAATTGTATATTTTGCTTTTTATTATCAGTATCTACCAGTATAAAGACATTTATTTCCACTGATTCTTTAACACAGAGGGGGGTAACCTGTTGCTTGTGCACTCTTTATACTCAAATTAAGAAGTGTTTTCGAATATTTGACTACTTAGTTCAACAGTTTTATTTATAGAATGAGTGTTTTAAATCATATACTGTTTAAATACTTGAATTAATGATTTTTAACTGATTAGTATCTGTATAAAAACAAATTCTGTTATGATAAAATTAATCGTATGCTTACATGGATATATAGATTTTAATGAAAATGTTGAATAAAATTTATCATTACATTTCTTTGTCCCCCATTCAATATTAATAAAGCTATGCAAGAAAATGCATTTCTATACACATTTTGTAGTTTAATTCAAACATATTAGCATAAACTTTCATACGAATATTTAAAATCTTAATAGGCATTCATAAAGATTATGCCAAATTTACTAATAAATTTTATTTTTACAAGTTGAGAAAATTTCATAAGATACAATTAAGGAAACCTAATATTAAAATTCCCTTGCCTGCCTAAAGTATGGACTAAAGTCTTTGATAACATGTCAACCTAAATGAACTTTTGCATTTTACAGTAGCTAAAAAATTTATTTAATTTTAAAATTTATTCTATCTCAAACTATTCATACAAGTAGAAAATGTTCGCTTTGCTATTCTTTAACACTTTAAAAACCTCCCCATACACAAGTCAAGCAATTATTAACATCTTTAATAAAACTCTAACGTATCGAAGATTAGGTAACACCAAAAATAAGCTCAGTTGCCTTAAAAACAGATTCCCTGCAACTATTAAATAAATATTACGCGTTACTACAGAGTAATACGATTTGTACCATTTAAACTTCATATCACGTTTCAGTCAACGACATAATGCTGTTACAGAAAATATATTAGTTACAAAAACTCGCTTCTAACATCTAGTCACGACTTTTTCAGTCACTTGGAAAATCTGACAAGTTATGGCTGTGTAACTTATCCATTTGCGAAAGCCTGCCTCCCCCTACACAGCTCAAAAGAGGAGTATTTTAGGTAACGGGGTAGTCAAAAAAGATCAACTTGGGGCTACGCCCTATTAACCGCTCACTCTGATAAATCAGCTGCTCACTCAGTACATGCCCTTTATTCTAATAGCGCCCTTTCAATATTCTCTCAGCAGAAACTTAGCCTCGCCCATAAAAGAATGAACTAAAAACGATGCAAAGGAATTGGATTTTTTTAGAAAGTACCAAAAGACAAAGGTTTGATGGAATCATAAATGGATTTGGATATTATTTTAAAAATTCTTATGGATGTTACCGCCAGATTTTCATTTTATATTTCAAAATTAAATTACAGACAGAACACGTAGGATAAAATGACAGCAAGCGAAGATTTATTTTTAACCATTTTATGTGCTTCCTAAATCTACACTTAACTAAAGGATGAAACAACTTGCACGATACGATCATTTGGCGTTATTTTAAGATCCCCAAAAGAACGATAAATCGACAACAATTATAATTAAAACAATTAATTCTAAATTGGCAAGTTTTTCTTTTCAATATAATTTTATTAGTGGCCAAGTCGACAAATTTTAAAGTATTCTAAAATTTGGAATATTTTTCTACTGTTCCGCAAAATTTTACAGAATTTTGTATTCGTATAATCCATTTGATCAAAATGTTGCATATTTTACTAAGTGAATTAAATTCCTTATCATAATGAAAGAAAGACTGAGAAAAGTAAAATTGTACAGCCAAGTCGATTTTTTAAAACAAAAAACAGAAGCTAAACAATTTCGATCAGATGATTAAAATTTTGAAATCAAGCGATTTTTTTAAAATGCCTCATTTTAGGGTCAATCAGTTCTTGTGTTCTGTTTGCTGGAACCAAAATTTTCGCCACAGTATTGTTCACTAAAAACTGTTTTAAAGCATCTATTTTTTCAAGATCCGCTACTGATTGCTTAGATGACTGATATGGATTTAATATGAAATTTCAAAGGAGGGAGGTGGTATTACTAAGGATTTCCACTTCTGGTTCTTTTCTAGTTCCGTTTCAAAAAATTTCTTTTCACTTGAAACATGAAACATCTATTTCTCAAGATTGGCTATAGATAAAGCTCAGATGACAATTGTTATAGATTCATCATAAAATTTTAAAGAAGGTAGAGATGTTTATGGAGAATTTTTATTTCCGGTTCCTTTTCCACTTCTGGTTCATAAATTTCCATTGCAATGTCGATCTTTCAGGATCGTCTTAGATGGAGTTTAAGTGATGACTGATATGGATTTAGCATCAAATTCCAGAGGGAGTACGGCGGTCACTAAAAATTTCTATTTCCGGTTCTGGAAATGTAATTTCCGATTAAAAAATATGCATTTTTCTTGCAATATCTATTTCTTTGGTTTGATTAAAAGTAGCTTAGAGGATGACTGATATGGATTCCGAATCAAATTTTGGAAGGCGTTAAGAGATTCATTTATGATATCTATTTCTAATTCAAAAAAATTTCCTGAAACGCTTATTTATCAGGATTAGCTACAGATATAGCTTAGATGATGACCAATATGGATTCAGCATCGAATTTCGGAAGGTGTACGGGTTTAACTAATGATTTTAGCTTCCAATTGTGAAGATATTTCCGTTTTTTCCAAAAATTCACATGACTACGAAATAAAAGCGTAAAAGAGTATAAAAATGCCTAATAGTTCAATTGAAAATGAAGTGTACACATCACATTAGCCACCATATGAGGTCTCTTAAATAAATATCTTGTTACATTTATTTCAATCTCCGCAATGTGAAATTTACGTACACAGTTTAATGTATATACATTCTATATACATAAAGTAATTTTAATATTAATGTATTTCAGCATTTCTAATTTAATGCATTGTTTGACATACTATTGCATGAGCTATCTCGTCTTTCAACACAAAATAAAATCTTATTTACCCAGTTCAGAATGAATTACCTAGGTATCGGGAGTTAAAAAATCTGATGTGGGCAACACATGACTTTCCTTATATAATGTAATGAATTTACTACGTTTACAGTAAAAAAAAATGGGTTTTTCTTACAGTAGATACTAATATTCTTTCCAAGATATTGAATTTTCGACAATTTGTCGTCATTGTCATTGATTTAGCGTCATTTTTATCCATTTGGCGAGATTTTCATTAATTTGGCAACATTTCAAAAATTCGCCAAGTTAGCGGCATTCCGACAAATTTGTCGCCAAAATCTCGCCAAGCGTTATGGACGAAGAAATAAGTTATTCTTACAGCAGATAAACGACTATTGGCGTTTAAATACAAAAGTAATACCAAAGTATCTTTTTTCATGACTGGAACGAACTAGATCCACGAGAATGATGTCACCCAATTCATCGCATGGTATTACACATAAGAAAAGTGAACATGTTTCTCAATAGGAATTTTTTTTTTTTTATTTTATATGACTTTTTGATAATTTTTTTTTAAAATGTTAAATATCTCGAGAATGGTTCATGTTAGTGTTTTAAAATTTATGTCAATCGTTTTCTAATGAAAAATTACATAAGAAATGTCTATTTGCGTAACTTTATTAGCGGTTTCGATTTTTTGACGATTTTTTCAAAATTTCATTCGAAAATTTAGTGGGGTTCTGAACATTCGATTGCGTATAAAAACAATAGGCTTCCAGTGTTTACGGATTGTGATTTTTGTACCAAATTTGGTTCGAATCGGTCCATTCGTTCGTCAGTTATCTTCTCCACAGACTCACTGACACACACACACACACACACACACACAGACATCACTTCAAAAATGTTTGATTCGTGATCAGGGATGCTTGAAACGTGCTCTCCCGTCGAAACCTCGAATTCGAATTTTCGACCCCGTCACAATACTTTCCTTATACATTATGTATATAAGGAAAGTAAAAAGATCAACTAAGGACGAAGCTCGATTACCCCTTTACTCTGATAAATCAACTTCTCACTCAGCACATGCCCTTTATCGTGATAGCGCACTTTCCATATTATCCACGCACAGACTTCTTGCTCATCAGACTGAACTAAATATCCCGCAGATGTGAATTTTTAGAAGGCACCCACAGCCAAACGATTGACCGGGATGATTTATTAGATAAGTCACGTCAAGTTTTACAAGACTTCCAAGACAGATATCGATCCGCAGGCATCACTTATTCAGCATCAGAAATATTGGCTCGCGAATCACCAATTTTTAAATTCTCCGTATCTTGCGTGACAATGTCCATTTTTATTCATATCCCCCGTGATAGCTTTCTAAGTCTTAAACTGCTACCAGCAATGGAACAAAATGGGCACGTCCGATTTGAATCAGCTCTTCGAATAATCGATTTTTATTCAGTCCCCAATTTTAGAATCGATTTTTTTAACTTCGATCCAAGTCCCAATAAATCTGGAGAGAAAACTTTTCAGGAGAATCCCTAAATCAAACGATCACTGTACGAATTTTCGCAACAATGAAATTAATGCATTTTCGACATTTTAAAATTATGGCTTCATAGCAAGATGTTTTATGACCGTGAAATTGGAGTATCAGATTACTTTTAGGGAAAACATGAAGTTATAACTATGTTGCCATGTAGGATTTTACAAAGAATTACAAAGTAAATGGGTCGTATACACATTATACTATAAAAATATGTAACCGGTGGTCCTGTTGGAAAACAGAAATCTATCTGCCGTATAGGAAGCAGAAATATATTTGCTCTGTATAAAGCTGAAATATCTTTGCCCTGTAGGAAACAGAAATATGTTTGCCCTATAAGAAACAAAAATCGCTCTAACTCGAAAATAAAAAAATGTCTGCCCTATAAGAAGTTGAAATCTGTTGTCCTGTGAGAAACATAAATCTGTCTGCCCTGTAAGAAGTTGAAATCTGTCTGCCCTGTAAGAAGTTGTAATCTGTCTGCACTGTAGGAAATAGAAATATATGTTCCTTGTAGAAAACTGAAATCTAGCTGTCCTGTAGAAAGCAGAAGTCTAGCTATCCTGCACGAAATATGAATCTCATTGTACTGTAGAAACCAGAAATCTAACTGGAAGCAGAAATTTAGTTGCCCTGTAGGAAGCAGAAATATTTCTCGTTGAATAATATAAGCACGCATTCATAAGCATGGCTTTCTAACCATACCCGTAAATGTAACAACTCTTATGTATCTGTTAGGCTATAGATGGCTTTTGCAGCTTGCGGAAAATTTCTTATATTCATGTCTGCGTTTACGAATCTTGTAAATCTCTAAGGATGATTCTTGAATATGAAAACTGTGCGTTTCCTAAAAGTAAACAACTGGTTTATCCAAATTAATCCTTTTCAGTAAAGATATTTCATGGAAACTTTTTACAATTTATATGCATGAAATACGAAGATAAACTCATTACATCCTGTCCATTATAGCACATAGGGGCAAACTTCAAAACTTTCAAGGTGCACGGTCCTTTTTTTCGGAGAAAGTGTCTGGGAGAACTCGTTCTCTATAATGATATATCTTTTGATATACGACGATAAAGTTAAAATGAGTTTCATGGCATAAAATGAGAAAGAGTTTTTGACTTCATTTTCCCTCCGAATGCCTATTTTGAGTTGCAACAATGCTGGAAAAGCGCTTTATGAGCACCAGCACTTAAGATGTTTTCTCAGAGAGTTGTAAAAATATGCATTTAAACTGAATTCCCCCCCCCCTCCTCCTTGTGAGACAGATTGCAATTGCTAATAGAACCGCACTCCTCCTAATACATTGGCTATTCCATTATGATATATGATAAGTTAGTAGTACTCCAAAGCTACTTTATGTGATTTGTTTTAATTGCATTATATTAGTTATATTTCTATTAATTGTATCAAATATTAACCATTTACACGAAATTTATTCCGGAGTTCTATGTACTATGCCTGAAACATAAGAACGGGGGGAAATGTGCTTTTATACGAACGTTCATTCATTTGTAATTAGTCTACACAACATTTGTCTAACGTGTTTTTGTTTTTCCTGACACTCTGCGATTTAGAAGGCTAAGTCTTTGCATACATATAGTATTAACGACGGAACAGAACGTAACGGAATCGGATTTTCAATGTCTCTCCCGTTGGCTGACAGAATAGGCGATCGAAAAGATTTTGCAGACCCTAAAGAAGCCCTCCAGTGACCAAAAAAGCAGAAACTTTGTATATTTATAGTATAGACTAAAGTGGTGGGACAGGCCAGTAGTTAGCGCGCGGGGATTGCACTCAGACGACCCAAGTTCAATTTACGCCTCTGCCCAAACTGTCCCCGTTTTCACGCGGAGTACGGGTACTTTAAATATGTAGGTCCATAAGTCCTTCCGAGAGGCTGGTGGTAGGGAAAGAAGCGTACTGTCTCTTTAGATGCCGCTCCCCCTGAGTTTCGGTCTAAATTGGGTGGCACTGTCCCGGTCGTCTAAACAGATACCCAACACCTTTGGGTAGATCGGACGGCCTGGATCGAAGAAGTAGTATCGACCACGGGACAGAACTTAACTGAGCTGGGCTAATTTCCTAATAACTTGACAATTCTCGATGCCATACATTGTTAAACTGTATCAGTTTTTCTGTGAGTGTCAGTTTTTCTGTCTTTTATAAGCCTCAAATACTAGTTTTTAATAATTGTTCTAAAAATTTAAAGTCATAATGTAGTCAGGCTCATAAATCTAACGCAATAAAATGCATGTCAACAGTGTTTTCATATCGCTATGGAAATTGTGACTACTATTTTCCCCTAATCTCAACGTAACAAGTGTTAACATTTCATGATACATATCACTAAAAGTTCTATCTTTTTCTAATTTTCCAAATTACGAAACTAAATATAAAACTTCAAAGGAACGCGAGCATTCGTTCTTGAGTTTACATCTTGCAAAACACACATACATTCTAGGTGTTGTTTAAAAACAAATTTTAAACAGAATCCCGATTCAAGAATTTCTTGGCTACAAAATAAACGATTTCTATACACCAGAGTAAGAGAAATAAATGATATAATTTACAGAAGGTAAAAATTTGTTCTTTCAAAGTATTACGTGCAGCTGAAACTGATTCTAAAAAATAAAATTAAAATAACTTCGTTAAAAGAATAATATACAAAAATAATAGTATTATTATTATATTATTATTGTTGTACTGTAATGCTGCTTTTAACGAAGTTGTTTTAGTTCTATTCAATTTATTACTTACCCTATATATATATAATGTAATTTAGGGAAAGTATTATGATAGGGTCGAAAATTTGAATTCTGAGTTTTTGATGGAAAAGCACGTTTTAAGCATCTCTGAACCAAATCGAACGTTTTAAGGTAATATATGTGTGCGCATGTTCGTGAGTCTGAGAAATCGATATTTTACAAACGATGGGAGTGTTTCAAATGTAATTTGGTACGATTATTACAATCAGTGCATACTGGAACGCTATTAATTAAACGTAATTGAATGTTCTGAATACTAAATAATTTTCGAATAATTTTTTGAGAAAATCATTAAAAAATGAAGACATTCTATAATGATAAATAAACAATTATTTCAGATGCAATGCTTCAATCTAATATGCTTACTTTCAATATGCAATATTATACAGAAAATCTGTTAACATCAATCTCGTGGAACCAATTATTTTCATTCATGAGAGAAATACCCTAGCTCTTTGTAATAGTTTTGTATTTTGACGCTTAAAAATGCATATTCGCCAATAGTCATTTATTTAACGGGACAATAGTCATTTATTAATTAAATGTCAGTTGCCCATTTGATAATGATTTTGTACATGAGTACGAAATAAGTAATTGTGTTCGGATTAATAATTTTCCTAAAGCATCAGATTTCAAATTACGTGGTCTTAATTCACTTTTAAATACATTGTATGGTGGATCTAGTACACCATAATTTCGCTGTGAAAGAAGTAAAATCCATGTATTATGTAGGAAAAGTCACGTGCTGCATACATCAGTTATATATATATATATATATATATATATATATATATATATATATATATATATATATATATATATATATATATATATATTCATGCAGCTAATATCAGATAGTGAGTTTTATCCCATGAAAAATAGATGCCATAGAAATTAGTCTAAACAGGAATAAAGTGTTAATACCAACACCCTGACAGCTGCTATCAGAAACTTGATTAATTTTTCTGCGCATTTAAGTTTGATTGAGATTTAAAATGAAAAGCGGTAACAAAAATAATACTGCTTTTGTAAAAGACTTAACGTGTCAATCAAGATATGCAATTTTTTTTTTGCAATATATTGAATTAGTTTTGAATGGGGGTAACCTCTTAAAATATTTCAGAGAAAAATTTTTCCGTTCAATTCACGAACCGTTTAATTAAATTAAGGACTTATATTTTGACATTAGTTGAGAGGGTGAATAAAAGTGCATTTATAAACTTATTCGTTATCAAATAAAGGAAACGGTCGTAATAGACTAAAAATTTCATTTGGGTTTTGGTAGATGAAGTAAGATTCAAAATGTATGCATTTTCGATTTCAGAAAAAATGCAATATCACAATATACTTTTAACCCATACAACATTTTATGCATGGATTCCAAATGAGAGAAAAACGCAAGCTCTTTAGCTAAAAAAAATATTTATATATATATATAAACAATTTTTTTTTCTTAAAAGATAAAATATCTTTGATAATACTCTAGCATTCATTTACAAAAAATAAAATAACTAAAAGTTGATAAAGTCAGTTGCCAAATAACTTGTAATTCACGTGTATGACATATAGTATATTAAACTTATAAATCAAATAAGTCACTGATGGAGTTGAATTATTAGACTTCTGAATTCCTGAAAAGTTTTAGACTAGAGTCTCGAACATCGGTACATCTATTTTTGGTTGAAAACTAGAAACCATTACGTGAATAATGCAGAATACGAGAAAACTCAGTGTAAGTTTTAATATTTTACATGTCACGTCGGTACTATGAATGAGAAGTCCTTTCAGAACACAAAAGGATTAAATACAGTGATATGAAAAATATGATACGGGACTATGGTTCGATACATATGTAAATAAATGCGATTTACGACAGATATAGAATGATTACGATTTAAAAAAAATATAAATGGCCGATCAGACAAACATGTAAATGAATATGGTTTGAAAACAATATAAATGGCCGATTTGAAAAATGTTTTACTGGCCATGATTTGAAAAAGCTATAAATTACTACGATTTGAAAAATATATACATGGTATGGCTGTATATATTTTTCATGATGATTTGAAAAGTGTATGTAGGAATACGATCTGAAATATATATATATATATATATATATATATATATATATATATATATATATATATATATATATATATATATATATATATATATATATAAATAACAGACATACCGGAAACAATGGCGATAGGATTTAAGAGGGTGTGAAAAACCACACTTACATCGTACATATATACATATACAGACATTTTTTGAATGATTTTATTGAAAAAAAATATAAATTAATTCAAAAACTTTTCTGGCAACAGTTCATATTGTAGAAGTTACATTATCGTTTCATGTAATTAAATGTTGTTTATTTTTAAAATGACGCATGTAAACAAACTTTGGATTGAATGATATGTTTCTGTTCTTTCCAAAGAGAAATAGTCTTATTCTGTAATTAAAACACGCTGTGAAAACCATGGAATTTGCTTTTCTAAATGCAACATAAGCAATATTATTAATAATAAAGGGAAAAGGCGTCAAGCATTGCTTTTAACCTGGAAAAGTACAGCATATAAATTCCCAAAGAAAGTACGTGCATTTACAACTATTACAAAAATAAAATCTCTTGTCTCAAAAGAAAATCTACCGACTTAAAGAACAACTACAGAGTCTTTAAATACCTCTGTAGCGATTGTAAACAAGAAAATGAATAACGATTTGAATCTTAAAAAATTTAAAAACCGTAATATTCACAGCCTTTTGCTTAGACATGTGGCTGAACGTAGAACACGCTGTAGAATTCTCTATAAAAAAAAATCATGTACAATGTGACAGATGGAAATATATTGTGACAATTGATGAAGCATAGATTTATTTAATTGAGTGCAACAACAATAATAATAAAAAAAGTCCGATTTACTGTCGCAAAAGAGGAAAAAAAAGACCCTAAAAATTTGTTCCAGGAATCAAAAGAATGTTAATTCATGATTAAATGCTGGCTCTCTCTCTTTTCGTATAAAGATAATTTAAAGTTAATAAAAGTAGAAAAATGTCAAAATAAAAATTCAACATAAGAGTATTACCAAGATAATATTTTAACTCCTTTTTTTAAATTAGAAATACCACTTCTTCTACACAGAATCACCTTCTTCAGGATAAAGCTGCCAGGCACACATCAAAATCTATTGCTTAAATTTTTTTGAGGAAAAAAAATGACAAAAAATACAAGTATTAAACTTGTACCTTTTATTCATATTTCTACAAAGTCTCCTGATGTGTCACCAATGGATTGTGCTTTTGGATTGTTAACTTTCTGAAAGTAGACCTAAAATAATGAACGGACTACTGTTGTTGTTGAGACCCAGACCGTCCGACCCACCAGAAAGGTGTAAGGTAACTGTTTGGACGGCCGGGAAGTGCCACCCAATTTAGATCAGAACCCAGCGAGGGAGGCATCCACAGGGACTATACCCTCCTTCCCCTACCACCAACCTCTCGGAAGGACTTACGGACCCACATGTTTAACGTGGTCGTACTCTGCGTGAACACGGCGGCAGTTTTGGCAGTGGCGGGAATCGAACCCGGGCCTACCGAGTGCAATTCCCGCGCGCTAACCACTGGGATACCGCGCCCTAGACGGACTACTGTGGAAGAATGGAAAACTGAAAGACGAGTGGAATAAAATACTACTCATAAGTTTAAGAAAATATCTCTTATCTTGAAAATCCAGATGCAGAATGATAGTGTGCGCGCGTAATAAATGAATTAAATATAGCTTTATAAATTTTAAGCCTCCATTCCTCGCAATCTTATCCTATGGATTTGCTTCGCTTGTGCTCAGTACTATTCAAAAATTTCGAGTTGTTTGCATCCAAATATTAGTCTTTAACGCAAACATGGGTCCTGTTTAAATAATATTTAGAAAAAAATATAAATAACTCATTATCCGGCAACGTGTACCTCGGGCAGGCTCAAACCGCACCCTAATCCCTTCTCTAATTCCGTCCACGCTGTGTACGGAAACCGTAAGGAGTTGTTTGCCAAAGGTAGCCATGAGTTAATCACTCGGCTCAGTGATCCCGAAGGATCTTAAGGGGCTGGTATTTTGTCTTAATTAAAGTCTAACAAGAGGGAAAGGGTAATTTGTTCCTTTCCCGTGTATTTTCGAAAATAAAAGGGGCTGTACTCTTACTGAAAATAGAAAAGGTCATTTGCAATCAATAAAAGGCTCATTTAAGAAGTACAGTCATTTTCAGAAGAAGGGCCACAGCAATGAAAAAAATATACTAGAAAAAATAAAATAAATCAATAAAAAGCCGCCGACAGCATAAACGTAGCTAAAATAGGCAATATTAGCTGCTATTTCCGTACGTAGCTACAAAGTAAGCAATGCAGACTTTGTGGAATGGAGTCTATAAGTAGATAGATTTACTCGATTGAAGTAAAATTTCTAGTCAACAAGATTTCTGTCCCACAAGTTATAAAAGTAAAATACAGTGTGAGCTCTTCGTTTGCGCGCTTTCCATTTACGCGATTTCAAAACAGCGAATTAAGACTATTTTTTATATCATTTACGCGATTTCAAAACAGCGAATTAAGACTATTTTTTATATCATTTACGCGAAAAGTTCAGAATAGTGCCAGTTAAGGTTTGTGCTTAATTTTAATGAACGCCAGTAAGGTTTGTGCTTAATTTTAAATGAACGCGTAACTGAATTCACCGCGTAAATAAGCGGTGAATTCAGTTACGCGTTCATTTAAAATGCTTCCACGGAGTAATGATTTTTAATAAAAATGCCTTTATTTTTCTGAATACAATAGATGAAGTATAGCATTTTGTATGAATTAAGGGATTTTTCGTAAATGCGGAGTTTAGAGATTCTCTGCCGACGTGGTGGTCGAGCGGTCAACGCGAGCGTTTCCAAGCGATCGTTCGACCACCGCGTTGTAGATTCGAATCCCACGTAAGGCATGGATGTTGTATTGTTGGGCGCAGTGTGTTCCGTCCCCTTTGGTGCCCCTGGGGCAACGTCCTAAGACGGCTAAATGGTTCACATTCCTGGCCGATGTATAAGCGAATGATGAAAGTCAAGTGCCTGGGCATTTGATTTAAAAAAAAAAAAAATCTCTTATCTAGTCAATTTCGACCTTGGCCTGAATTCAAGGAACACGCGGGGTTCCTTATATTCAGTGGGGCGTAATTCGAAAATAGGAAACTGTATTTCTCTAGAAATCTCCATTGGCGAAATACGTGAATGATTCGATTTGCCTAGGCATGTATGCACTATTACTACTGTATATTATCCTAGTGTTGGCTCATCTTATATCCTAACTCTGAAGAGAATCCCCGATTTGATGATATGAGTACATAAAATATTTAGCCGTCTAATACTTAAATTGTAAAAGTTGTCCGTAGGCACTTTCTGTATATTAATGAAGAATGGTCATAACTTGGAGTTACATTTCCAACCTATATTTTTCGTCGTTATTTTTAAATTGCATTTTTGACTACAAAAAATTTTAAAGGCTATTGCTTAGTTTTGATACTTTATCTTAATCAGATAATCGTTCAGTTTGGGGTAGGTGAGGGATATTTATTAGCCAGAATAAATCTAACCATGTCGCTAAAGGAAGAATGATTTCAGCTGAATACTTGAAAAATATGCTCCTACTGAAATAGATTACTGGAATATTATATATTGTAGAGACATAGATTTAATTTTGACGAGAAAATTAATGTGAGGGAGGGGGCAGACTCTTAATTTTTCAGATTTTCTTTATTTAAAGACTTTCACCGTTCTATGGAGATAAGTTAGTTTATCCTTAAAAATCTGACACTTAACTTAATCTCAGTTGGATAGCAGGTTTATATCGCAATCTTTTTAAATTTTATAATATTTAAATCAAGAAACTGAAGCAGAAGCGAAAACGGGACTATCCAAGGTGACAAGGAGGGAGGTCTAACCGGCCATAACCCTAGATGGTCTCGATGATTCCGTCCGAGTTTTCAGATCATACACAAATTTTGAGAAAAAAAAAACATGTGTTCAGAGGGTAAAAAAACAAAAAAGAACTTCCAACGTCCGCAAAGGCTCTTGATAGCTATAGGATCCTCACTTTAACGTTAATTCATTAATGCGGTCACAGAACTGTTAAGTCTCAATTGCACAATTTTTTTTATATCAAAATTGGCAATGGCATAATAGGGCTCCAAATAAGGATTAGCGTAAATTCCTTAAAATTATCAATTCGCTACTATTCCATGATATATTTATGCATCATCGAACTCAACTATGAATCATTTTCAAGAAATTTGAAAAACAGTGAAACCTGAGTAAGTGACCACCTTAACAGACTGATCACTTGGCTAATGTGACCACTTTTCAATAAGTGACCATAGCATTTTCATACAGTGACTATCATCATTTTTATAAAATGAGCAGTTTTATAGTTTCAAGGACGGTCACTTTAACCAGGTCTCACTGTATATACATTTTACATAAATATTTATCCAGCAGGAATGAATTTTTCTTTAGGAGACACTTCCACAAATAGAGTAACATCTTAATAAACTATCAAAATTATTGCTCAACCATGCACTGATTTTTCTTACATCATATTTTAGTTCACCTATGGTAGAATATGTATAATACATTTCGAGAAGATTTTTTTTTCATCACTCCATTCACTTTACAAGAGCACAACAATAAAATTGATAAAGTGGAAAACACAGTTTAAAAACTGAATAGTTTAAAGGGGGGATCACTTTCGAAAGTGATAATCGATCCCTTCTTCAGCAAAATTACACTGCTGCTCGGGGACATTATCGGGTTGTGCTCGCTTCGAACAGTCAACCCGGCACCCGACAGACATCGCAGCACACATCATCGAATGCACCATCTAAATTTAGCCCCATCCAACTAGTATAAAGTAGTATTGAAACTAAGCTTTGTCTCTTGTGTTGCAAGTTTTGCGAGAAAGCCTTAATGATTAATTGCTATAACCTAATTGCAAAACTGGCACGCTTGGGGCGTTAACAAAACTGCAAAGTTAATTAAAAAATAAAATACGAAGAGATCTCTGGAACGGGAAACGATTAATCGATGCTTAGAAAATTCGAACAAGCTTGGTTAGACTTTGATTAATCAATGATAGGAAGGACAAATGTTTAATAGACTCGAATAGTTCAGTTAATAGCTGAAAAGTCAGCTGCTAATAGCTCAGTGAACCGCCTGAAATACTAGTCATACTTTAAAATATGGTTAATCACAGGTAATGTGGGATATGTTTTCTGCATTTCCTTGAGCTCTGGATAGAATACGTACTTCAGCTTCACAATTTGTAATATCATGGCAGAATATGACATCATATCATTCATCTACATGACTTTCCATCTGGCATGAAGATAAAAATTTTTTTTTTTTATTTTAACTGCATATAATTGATAACCCCAAAGCTCACAAATGATATGTGAAAACGTTTCAGGACAATAATTATATAAAGACGTACTAGCTAGATATGTGGGTAATTTTTCACATTTCTGAATATGTAGTTGAAGGTGAAATAAGTATATCGGGCACCAATCCAAAACCAGGGCTGTCTTGGTACTTAGGATTTTTAATAAACTTTTATTTGCGGCGAAAAGACAACCTTGATATGGATAGCGTTTAATCATGAAGTAATGACATTTTTTCATGGGTTTCTTTTTCTGTTTGCTAAAATTCTAACTAGTTTAGCTACTACAAGGGATCGTAGTTAGATGTTCCTAGGAAAAATTCGATTATAGTATATTTTAACGGAATACGGTACATATAGCGACTTAAATATGTTAAATTACTAAATTAAAATTCCTTTTTACCAGCTACCAGAAAATATAATGAAACTATATAATAAATCACTATAATATAATGTGCAATAAAAAATCAAGTTTGAGATCATCGTTATCAAATGTGATGCAAGAAAAAATATTCTAACATATGAATATAGTGAATCGGCCTTATACGAGTATCACCTTTTAAATCAACTGATAAATAAAAATGCGAGTTCTAAACCTCAAGACTGTTTCTCATTTTTATGTTCCTGAAAAATTCAGTACTAAGTATTTAATTTATTTTAATTGAACAGCTTCATTAAAATGAAGGATTATATAGGACGGGAATTTAAAGGGCATCTATCTCAATGATGAAGAGCCAAAATGAGACTAATAATGCTTGCTCAGAATAGTTTAATACAAATGCACGCAAAGGCTCTTAAAATAGTTTCTAAAAGTAATGCACATAAATCAGCTAATGCATTTTCCTCCCGACTATAAGAAAATAGGGAACTTAACTTTACATGTGGGGGAATTTCATGTTCATAGATCAGGAAAAATATTTCAATATTTTTTTCATACAGTCCTTTTTATAATCATATTCTACGTATAAACAAAATATGCATCCTCTTCTCCGTGATAAAATTGAAAAGATATCTGCCAATAACAGCAAACCGCAAGAGACATTAAAAGGGAAAAAAATTGCAATGTTTCTTCAAGACTGGTTTTGGAGAAACCGGATCAGGAAAAAATTGGAAAAAAATATTACTGAGTACGGGGGAAAATCTTTATTACTTCTCCCATACCATCTTAAATGACTGCAGCGATTCCATGCGGAAAGGAATAAAAAGTAAATATGCTGACGAAAGCTACCCCAGACTTCTGCAAGAAGCTCCCTACAAAAAGGAACATAAGATAAAAGGAGAAAAATGGTAAAAAATGCTGAAAGCTATGCGCTGTACAGGGGGAGAAAAAGTATCAAGTTGTCAAAGAGAATATAGGGCACGGTGAAGTGCGCTTAGGACAGACTGACAGACAATTGGAAGATTTTTACACTGGGATGAGTGACAAGAAGAGAGAATTTTTATTTATAGGTTAGAGTATTTAGTGGCAAATTGTATTGAGATTCTTCTCTATCAGTGACTAACTAATGTTCGATAAATAGCACATAACATAGTACGAATACATCCTGCTAGCTTTAACGATGTTGTTTGAGTGTGAATGTATTCTGTATCTCTCTTTATGCCACTTAAATGAGTCGAAGACAGAAAGTTTTCGAGCATTTTCTTTCCTTTATCAAGCTATAAAAATGTTTATATAGAGTAGAATCAAATGACACAAATATTATGTAAATCTTTTAATTAAAATTTTAAGATTTACACACAAATGTGGTTATCCGATATTTACTATATAAAACAAAAATTAGAAATATTCTTTTCCCAGAAATTGAATTCTTGAAAAGTTTAATATTTTAGCTAATATAACTCAAGAGAGATTTAAAGTTGAATTATGAAATATGAGATCTGATGCGATGATGTTAACTTTAATTTGCCTTCAGTGTCTTAGTCATATAAAATTAGAGCTTTCCAATAATTTTTTTTACTTGTTTTATTACCAGTATAATAAAATATTTTTATTTTGTAAATCGGGTGTTTGAATTTATAGTTTAAATTAAAAAATTAAAATTTCTAAAAATTAAAACAGTTTAATTTACACAGCACATTTGATTCAATAAAATAAAAATATTTGTGTAAAACATTTTGAATAAAACTAGTTATAAATAAGAGGAATAAAATAGTATGTTTCCCTTAAAATGTGTACACACCATGCAGTGGACATGTTAAATGAACATAGTATATTCTACTCGCGTGTACACATACCGCGTTGCTTCGTAGCATCAAATATGCCAGGCGATTGTTTATATAACATGCAGTACCGTTAATAATACTAGCATGCGCATACATCATGCAAGACCTTTTGCGCTGCTCGAATGTGCACATCGCTCAGAACATAGAAAAATAATCAAATATTCGATTCATTCAAAGATGTATATTTATAGCAATCAAGAATAGATGAGAAGTGCAATTCTGTCAAAATACGAGGGAATTTATTTAGAAATAAATAGACTTGGAGGTCACAACTAACAAAAGTTTAGTGAAATACAAACGTAAAATATGTGAACAAAAGCATAAAACACGATATCTTAGCCGTATTTTGTAAAGTCTAGAAAGATTTTGAAAGAACATTTTTTGTGAATTATCCTTAGATATAGTTGGTATTTTGGCACCAAGTTGGCAATGTGCTATGTAAAATAAATAAACAGTTATAATTCACTGTGTTCATGTAGCATGCACTGCACGATGTGTATACATCTCATGGGAGGGGAGGGGGGGGGGGGTCTAGAACAAACTATAAAATATAAGAACCGAGGGTGTAACGAGAAATTTGGGACTATAGTAATTGTTAACTAAATTTTCAGCTGTGAAAAATATTTTCTGAATATAGTCTGAATCAAAAGATATTTTTTACGCATTTTGCTTAGACCAACGTCCAAAATAATAAAAAAAAAATGCCGACAATATAACCTTAAGAAAATTTTATTTAAGCTCCGTTTACTCGTTTAGGGTCAAGGTTTTAATAAAATATGTAAAAGGGATATATTTTCCGATAAAAAAAAAATTATACGGAATGGAAACTAGTTGCAATTACTGCTTTTAGCAAGAAATACAACAATAGGTACTTCGTCTCATGGTGCAACTCTTTAAATACATTTTCATACCATTAATTGCAAGAAACAATAGATAATTTAATGATCGTGTTAATAATTGTGGTATCACGTATTTTTTAGTAGTTTAATGATTTAATTAAGTGGATATCGTGACAGAGGTACTAAGAGACGTGTCTTAAACAGCAATGAAGTTTTCAGCTACTAATTGCTTTTATCTAGACGACAAAGAAAACGAAACTGCAGCTTTTTCTTAAATTCTAAATTCGGCTATTAATTATCTCAATGCCCTAACCAATCCAATTAAAACAATCAGACCACAATGAATTTTTTGTTTCAAATTGATGCATCCAATATGGGTTGTCAATATACGAAGGAATAATCGTAATGATAATTTAATGGGATCTCTCATTAACGTCCACTGAAAAATTCGATATACGACAATACACTTTAGAAGATCAGTATAGTCTTACATTTTACGCCAGTAACTTATTATTTTCCCTACATACATATCCGTCACATATATACCCCGTCACAGTACTTTACTTATATATGTATTATAATACATATATAGGTAAAGTACTGTGACGGGGTCGAAAATTCGAATTCGAGTTTTCGACGGAAGATCACGTTTCAAGTGTTCCTTAACTGGAATTGAACGTTTTTGTGGTGATGTATGTGTGTTTATGTGTGTGCATTTATGTTTGTGTGTCTGTGAGTTGGTAAAAGAAGTATCTGATGAACAAATGGAGCGTTTATAACGTAATTTAGTATCATTGTTACGATTCGTGAATACTGGAATCCTATTGATATTAAACGCGATCGAACGTTTAGAATACCCACAGCTTTCGAACGAAGTTTTGGAAAAGTAAAAAAAAAAAAAAAATCAGGACATCAATAATATTAAAAAATAATAATTTTAGACATAATTTTCTTATTATAAAAAGACTAACACAAACTTTTGAACGCTAGCTAGAATCGTTCCTGAGATATTGCACGTTTTACAAATAAATTTATCTAAAATATTACATAAAATTGAACAGTCGTATAATCAGCAAATTTGTAACACTCAGTGGTAAGTTTCATGACCTTGACGACTAATTTGTTGAAATATCGCCAAATTGGCAACTTTTTGAAAAGAGTGCCAGACTGTCGAAAATGTCACCAAATTGGAAAAAATAACGCTAAATGTATTAAAGGGACGCCACATTGGTGAATTAACAATTAACATATTTCAAATTAATAGATTATATTGTTTAGCAGATGCTATCAGTATTTCCAATTGTCAAGTTATATTTGAGCGAAGTACAAGTTAATTTGGTGCTTCAAAATGCTTTTACATGTTGTCATCCCGAAAAGTACCGAATGTTATAAGTTTCATCGTTAAAAGTATTGCGCTGTGGATCCTGTACATCATTATTTCGCATTAAAAGAAGTAAATTCAATGTATTATGCAGGGAAAGTCTTGTGCTGCCCACATCAAGCTTTTTTTTTTTTATTATTGCGAACGAAAGTACAATATTTTGAAATCGACTGTTATCGACTTGATCAATTGTAAAATAAAATGGTAATAATTAAGTACAAGATATAAAAGAAATAAGCGCGACACGTGACTTTTAATATAAGTCTGTTCAGAAATTCCAAATACAACTTACAAAGGTCCGACAAATCCCTATTCCCAGAAATGTAAACCATGAATAACGCGCTAGCTATACATATCAAACATTTTGAGCAAATTTTGGCTCTCGCCTTACGAAAATGAATCGTACTTTTATACAAAATGCTTCGCTCACGAGTGGCAAAATCTGAATTTTCAACTAATACATGCAGTCACAATATATTTAGAGCAGCTACTCTCAACATTTTGCAAATGCACTTTAAACAAAATATTTTCTTCGCGAATATTTTACAACAAACCCTTTGGTTATATTTCTTGAAGAAAAGGGTTTCATTTCCTAACACAAGCCATATACACTAAAATTATAATGCACCCAGCTAACTTGCATATAAAGAAATTGAGCTGTCCTGTAGGATAAAGAAATCCTGCTGTCTGCGCAGGAAGTAGAAAGTGCCTTTGATAAACAAAGAATTTAACAGGACATATTTTTCCAGTTGAAGCTTAACAGTTCTCGGATTTAATTGGATTGGTTTATTTTTGTGTCTTACTGCTCCTTGCACGTACTAAACAGTTACTTTGATTGGGAACTATAATTTAAGGTGGATTCTGAATCATAATAGGAGAATGTATATATTAACAGGGTTCGCACATCCTTACACGGGATTGGAACACAGCTTTTATGGATCTAAAGGCCAGAGAGTGAACCGTTAGATCAGTAGGTGAGATGTGTAGGGGGAAAATCTTCAATGGAAAACCCGTAGATATCTTAAACAATATAGGATAACTACGGGAAAACCAGGCTCTTGTGGATCTGAAAATTAGAGACTGAACCGTTTGGCTACTTTGCTGCTGGAAAATCTTCAACGGAAAATCCGGCCCTTATGGATCTGCAAGATGGGGATCTGCAAGAGAGATCTCTTGCAGATCTTGCTCTCCTGCAGATCTTATGGATCTGCAAGAGAGTGAACCGTTTGGCCATAGGTGGGCTTTGCAGCTGAAAAATCTTCAATGGAAAACACGGTTCCTGTGGATCTGAAGGCTAGAGAGTGAACCGCTTGGCAGTAGGTGGGCTTTACAGTAAAAAAAAAAAATCTTCAATGAGAAACACTGCTCTTAAGGTCAGAGAGTGAACCATTAAACTGTAGGCGAGTTTTGCAGCTGAAAAGTCTTTAATGAGACTGCTCATATGGATCTGAATGCCAAAGAATGAACGATTTGCCTGTAGGTGTGCTTTGCAGCTGAAAAATTTTGAATAAGAAAGAATGTCAGCATTTGCGACTCTAGAAAACCTTTTATTAAGATATTTCTTGGTTCGGAATTCTTCGTTTCCTAAACGAAAATAACTGACTTTTCCTTCTTTTCATAGTTCATATTACTTATAGCATCTCATTCGCCCATACATCAATTTAGACGTTCTCATATTTTCGTAAATAAATATCTTTTCAATATGTATTACTACCGTTTAAATAATGAGAAACGAAGCCACTATTAGAGAATTTTTGACATGAAGCGCCATTTGGGAGCCCCTGTTTTAAATCATCTTACGAGCAGCAATTTGAAAAATTACGATGCTACAACTCAACTCTATTTGCAATTTAACAACTGCTTTTTTAGACACAAGCTGTTCAAAAAAACACCCCTTAAAAGAAAATCGTTTACGACTTTCGTCGTTGGATTCCAGGGGGATCATAAGAGACTTTCGCATGTAGGCAGCCGAAATGACCAGAAAGTGAACATTTATCACGGAAAAACTCGTAAGTTACGATGACGTCAACGGAAATTCCGTTCCATCCAAATCTAGAAGCCTCTCTAATAAAAAGTCGATAAGCAACGGGGGCAGGTTTACAAGCAACGGAGCATTTTAGCTACACGTAAATAGTCACCGAGATGGAGAGGCAAAGAGAACCACTCGTTTGGGGGCATTCGATAAAAGCATGTTAAAATTAAAATATAAAAAATCTAAACATTTAAAAACGGTTAAGTACAATGAAGAAGAAAAGCATTACAACGATTTAATTAAACCTTTAATGATCATCTGGGGAGAACAACAAAGCCTTAAAGAACAAAACATTCGAACAGCGATAATACAATCGAGAGAAATATTTTATTTCGAATTAATAAAAATGAAATTTTATTACGGGGAATAAATTACATGCTTTCACATTCGAAGACCGTCCAAAACGTTAAAATAAATTTACCCAATAAATCAAATGCGGATAAAATTATAATTAAGAAATTTCTCTAAAGATACTTAAGAAAGTTAATGGACAAAGAAATAAGAAAAAAAATAAATAAAGCAATAAATCACAATTCCAATTTGTGAGCATTGTTATTTGTGACTTAATTTTTTACTTTTCCAAAATAATAACAGATACTAAAATATAAAAGGCCCGTTTCATATCAAAATAAAGTAAATGATCCAGACTGGACTAAAATCATTTATCAGGGAATAAGCTCCTAAAAGAAGTCAATACTAAAAGTGAAGAGCTATGGTGAACAAGGTGGAAATTGTCTAGAATTTCACCTTCGGGAAACTAATGAAAAGTGACGGAAGAAAAATTTAATTATCTTAATCCCCTTTTACGGAAATTCCGGGAGCTTAGATTAAGTTCGGACAAATGCTTTCGCCCACAATAATAAGTAAAAGAAACGCAAATGCAATAGAACATAAAGACTTTATAGAAAATTAAGTGTGAAAATCTTGCATTATGCTCGAAACAAAACGAAGTTATAAATACTTTCAAATAAGATTTGCCTAACGTCTTTATCTTCAGACTTACAATTAAGATTTGTTATATTGATTTTTACACAGTAATTACATGATGGTGTAACATTAAAATTCCTTTAGCTAGAAATTCTTAATATATATTTTTTTATAAGCGTAAAATTATATTTGGGGCGTTAGTATTATGCTGATTTAATTATAGTATGCTGCACAAATATAATTGAGTACAAAAAAGCGATTGAGAGGAGGAAAAGTAAAAAGAAATGAGAATATGCTCGCTGCATTACATCATAAACATAAAAGCACAACAAAAGGATTTTGAAACAACAGGGATTTTAAACAGGGATTCAATATTTAGATAACAACATACTGATATTGTAAAAGTAAACATAACGTGTCTGAATAGTTCAACTCTTCTTGCGTAGAGATTGTTTGATAAAGTCGTTAAATATAACACCAGTTTCCATCTAATCATTATGACGAAGTAACATTACTTAAGCTAATTCAATTAAAAGCGAATTCAAATAAATTTTTGTCATGCAAAAACTGTTAGTATTCCCATTAATAAGAAAGACTAAGGCCTTGAGATTAAATGGAAAAACAACTAAAGGGATTTTGTTAGAAAATGATTATCTAAAAGATGTTTGCTTAACTCAGTGTTATGGCGGGTAAAAAATGTAGAATGGATGAAGAAATAAAAATTAGAAAAGTCCCAGCAAATTGTGGAGAGCTTCAGGAATTAAGTAAAAACTAAACTTAACCTGTTTAATACTTTGGTCAAAATTGCGATCTATGGACCAGAAACCTGGATATGGATTAAATGCGCAAGGATTATATGCGCAAGGTTCTAAGCCAAATGCTTGCAAGGTAAGTGCCTCAGGAAAATACTAAAATTTTTTTGGCCCAATACTATTTCTAATGAAAGTTTGTATAGGACGACTAAAATGAGGTCTATATAATATATTAGATTTAAAAGATGGAAATGGGTCGGTAACGTTTTGAGAATGCCACCGGGTAGTATTCCTTCCGTTGCTCTAATTTCAGCACCGGAGGGTAGGCGTTCATGTGGAAGACCGAAAACTACTTAAAGAAGAATGACAGAGGCGGAAAGGAAGCAGGATGGTTGGGCGAGCTGGGCATTAGCAAGGGCTGCTGCGTAAACTCTATTCATATCCGATTCTGAAAAATTGATATTTCAAGAAAATGGAAAAAATTTAACCGAAAGTGGGAAAAGAACCGGAAATGGAAATCCTTAGTAAGCCGCAACCCCTTCTAGAATTTGATGCTGAATTCATATCAGTCGTCATCTAAGTTCTATATGTATCCAATCTTAAAAATAGATGTTTCAAGGAAAATGTTTGAGCTAACAATGGAAATCCTTAGTGAATCCTCTAACGCCTCCAAAATTTGATGTTGAATCCATATCAGTCATCATTCAAGCTCTATAGCCGATATTAAAAAATAAATGTTTCAAGGAAAATGTAAATTTTTGAATATGAAGTTACATCTGTAGAACTGAAAGTGAAATTCTTAGTGAATCATCTTAAACCCTCCGGAATTCAAAGCTGAATTAATATCAGTCGTTGTCGTGGCTGTATCTAAAGTCAATCTTGAGAAATAGAGGTTTCAAATAAAACTTTTGAACCAAAGTGTAAAAAGAACCGGAAGTGATTATTCTTAAAGAACCACACCACCCCCTCTAGAATTTGATGCTGAATCAATATCAGTTATCATCTAAGCTCTATCTATGACCTATTTGGAGAAATACATGTTTCACGTAAAATGAACATTTTTGAAGCGGGAATGGAAAAAGAACCGGAAGGGGGCACTCTTAGTGAACCCCTCTTCCGCCTCCGAAATTTGATGCTGAATCCATATCAGTTATAATCTATTTTAAGCTATATCTGTAGCAGATGCTGAAAAATATATGTTTCAAGGGAAAATGTTGTTTAGTGAAGACAATGGTGGCAAAGACTGAATCTATATTTTTTGTTTCAGAAAAAAAAATGATAGACTAATTTTATAAAATTAGAAACCACACTTTGAAATTTATATTATGCCAAATTGTAGAACCATAAATTGGATACCGCACGGAATTAGGTTCAGGGATTGCTTGTGTACGATTCTTTATCTTGAACTCAAATTACTTCACCAAAATTAATATATCTATAGATAAGAAGACAATGGAATAATTTTCCAATGTACACTATGAATAGAGGTTCAGATGTTTTCCAAATATCTATATAGTCCCTAGATATTGCGCATGGGTCAAAAGGCACTATTGGGAGCCCTTTTTACTTCATAACTAGGCGCACAACCACACGAGAGGAAAATATAATTTGGCAAGAAAGAGATTGCATTTGCCGGTGTAAACCAAATAAAAGCTATGACTTTCTTTTTTGCAGATATTTTTATTCCTCGTTCCGTAACACAACCAGACAATTCAAAAAATAATGGGAACAAAATTCGATTTGCTACTTTTATTTCCTTTCTGTGAAAGGATTTGTCAAAGATTGTCGTACTCGCACATTTTTAGCAGATTGGAAGAAGCCCGTCAAAGTGGCAGATTGAGAATGAACACAACATTCATAATTGCATTTAAAACTCTTTTTACGGGGATAAATAAATATACTGTGTGGAATATAGAAAAATTAAAAGATTCTGCTGCATCGTATATTGGTGAAAATTATTGAGTTATTTCAGAGTGCTATAGTTAACTATCCTGACGTAACTATAGCACTAATTATATTAAAAAAAACTTAATATAATTAGTGCTTATATTATAGCACTAATTATATTAACTATAGCACTATTATATTAAAAAAAAAAGTCGTTTGTGCAAGACCAACACCCTAAATATTTCTAAATTATTAGTAAAGTGAAAAAGAGGGGGTTTGGAAGATAGAAGGAAGCATGGATAACCTAGAAAATCTTCATTAGTGATCTACAGAGAGAAAGGAAGAAGAGGAAAGAAAACAAGGAAGAGAGGGGAAGATAAGGAAGGGAGAGGGAAGATCATAAATCGCTTTATGAAGAGAAGGAAGAAAGTGAGAGGAAAAAGTAAGGGGAAGAAAGTGAGAGGAAAAGGTAAGGGGGAGAAAGTGAGAGGAAAAGGTAAGGGGGAGAAAGTGAGAGGAAAAGGTAAGGGGGAGAAAGTGAGAGGAAAGGGTAAGGGGGAGAAAGTGAGAGGGAAAAAGTAAGGGGGAGAAAGATGGAGGAAAAGGTAAGGGGGAGAAAGGTGGAGGAAAAGGTAAGGGGGAGAAAGTGAGAGGAAAAGGTAAGGGGGAAAAAGTGGGAGGAAAAGGTAAGGGGGAGAAAGTGGGTGGAAAAGGTAAGGAGGAGAAAGTGGGTGGAAAAGGTAAGGGGGAGAAAGTGGGTGGAAAAGGTAAGGGGAGAAAGTGAGAGGAAAATGTAAGGGGAGAAAGTGAGAGGAAAAGGTAAAGAGAGAAAGTGAGTGAGAGCAATATTGAAAAAGCATGGACCTTGTATATGAGGTCAAACTTGTATAGCAGTTCGATGGGAGATGAGGAGGAGGGAGGAAATAGATGGACATGGGATATTCCTGGAAAATAATTTGTTATGCGAATGTTCTATAATGCCAGAGTTAGTGGATTGGCTTTAGACCAGTGAATTATTTTACTCATCATAATCCATGTGTGGCGTCTGTCTGTGTCAACTTCTTTGATGGCATTTTAAACAGCTACATCCTAGAGAGCTAAAATTTTGTACACAGATTAGTGCAATAGAACATTTTAATTTAATACAATTTAGCGGATCCTCGAAAAATAGAACCGGGATTTTTTTTGTGAAATGGCCTGCAAAAATCCCATTGTTGTAAGATAGTTAAACTAGAATTCAATATACGTATGTATATGAAAATTTAAAGACGGGTAAGCTCGGTAAATGCTGGCTTGACCTAGCTGATTCCCACAGACATAAAAAAATGCAAAGAAATACTGTTGATAGAGCAGTCACTAATTTAGGTTAATCACAACAAGCAACACTTGTAATAAGAAACGGGAAATTGAAACGGGAAGATTGCGTCAATTGCCTGATTATAGAATTGAACTTGCAACAACATTGAGTTTTGACGAAAACTAAAATTCTTTTTTCTTTAGAGTTCCCACTTTTCAGATATTTCTTATGATTTGCCTCCACTGAAGCTACTCATGGTGAATTAGGTATAAGCGTTTTTACCCAAAAAACGAAGTTTCTGTATTTACTTGTGTGCTATCTTTTACTTTATTTTTTACATACTAATTGTAGCATTCTGGTGTATAATGCAAATAGCAGAACCGTTAAAAGTTCCAAATAACAGGGTCGATTCGGTGATTTTATTGTCCTCGCATATTGCCAAAAGAATAATGCAACGTAAGGAAGATATTTTAATGTTTGTGTTAAAAGAATTAAATGCCTATTATTCATGTATTTATATTTTCAATCTCAATTATCAATTTAAATACATTGCAACAAGAAGCCTCGAATGAAATATAATGAGTGGTTTAATCCAAAGATTTGTTTTGGCTCTAAGATTTGAAGTATCATAATGTGCGAACGTACTACATGGGTCTTTAGTTGCAAGTTCGTTTAAGGCATGCTTTTATTAAGAGAAATTTCAATATAAATCTCACACGCAAGACTCTGTCAAATTACCAATATAAACAGAGAAAGTAGAATAAGTATAAAATACAATCGGCATAAAATACAATCGGGCAGAACCAAAACTTTTTAATCTAGCCATTTGTATTATTTGTGAAAAACTGACTTTCAATGTTTAGGATTAAAAGAAATTCATTTCTTTTCTTTAATTCACAACGAATAAAAGCATCAGAGGCAGTTCAATTTTCTGGTAATCAATTTTTTCCCTTTTAATTCTGAGTCACTTTTTCTATCATTTTATTACCCCTCCAGCTTCAAATCTATAAGGAATATCTACAGCAAGAAAACGAATGCAGATCAGTCGGGAAGAGAAAAATACAGATTAATCGTAACTGAAGAAATCAACGACAAAAGCAACGCTAAGAGCTCGAAAAAAGGGAAGAAAAAGAAATCAAAAAAATTGAAAAAAGCAGTTAAGAATTAATTTGGTCTAAGCTTTAAGTTTGACACCTCAGTCTTCAGATCTTTCCAGTCGTTAATGAGTCGCATGTAAATAAGAATGAAGTGCAATTTCCCCCTCCAGTGTGTGCAGTATTTTTACAGCGAAAAGAATTTTTTTTTTTATGAGTATAAGAAATCTACCCACACGTCTTGTTCCAATTAAGTATGAGACTGAATTGACCAATAAAAAGGCTTTTGAAAAGCAAATGTCACGTCTAAAATTAAATCCTGTGGAAATGTCACGGAAAATTTGTATTCCAGAACACAAGTACGGAGTTGGGAGAAAAGTTAATTTCTCATCATTAAAAGTTGGGTTTTGCGAATCCCCCCTCTCTCTAAAGACTTTTTTCAATAAACAATTCAATTGTAGCTTCATCGGGGTACAAAACAGCTTCTTTGAATCTAAAACGCAGAACAATAGCATTCTGATTATGGATGCATCTGGTTTAGTCGGTTTCTGTGGAACATTTTATAATTAAATTCTTGCGTTTTAGAAAAGTAATAAAAATGAAACATGTAGAATAGTTGAAAAATCGAATATCTATAAATTTTCAGCAATATTAAAATAAGTCAAAATAAGTCACTATTGTATCTTTAAAATAACTTTGTATATAATATTTAAATTATTTTAAGTCTGATTATTTTTAAAATGTATTTTTAAAATGTCACACACAAATTGAAGTCAGAATATTATAATATTAATATTGTCAGAACTCTCCGATTTTATTTAATAATGTATAACTAGAAAATACTTTATCGAATGGGAGTAATTAATTAAGAATATTGAATAAATTAATTGCCTAATTTTAATCCATTAACATGATACCAAAGGTAGCACTTGAACTCAGAGTTCAAAATGCTGGAAATGAAAAGTATTAAAGTTGATCCTTTGACAAAAACACATTTTCAAAACCCAATATAATGAAAGATAACTAATGGTAAATTTTTCGTTAAACCACAGCAGCAACAACAACAACAAAAAAAAAAAAAAAAAAAAAAAAAAAAAAAAAAAAAAAAAAAAAAATAGAGTTAACAAATTTTGGAGGTAACTCTTCTTTACTCAGGGTATAAAGACAGAGTAACCATACCAATAAAGGTAAGCAGGTGATCAAATAACTGCATCATGTGGCCCAAAAAGGAAACTGTTGCCAAGCCAGAAATACAGAAAATGAAAATAAAATACCCAACTTGAACGAAAAAACAGCAGACGGATTAAAATTTTTTTCTCAGTAAGTGACTAAGACAACTAATTTAATTGCCCTCTGATAAAATAAGTAGGGAAAAAACTGTGGGAAGCTATGAGTATCTTCACCAATTAATTTCTAAAAGCATATGCAAAAATCATAAAAATACTTAACATTCGTTCAAATTATTGTAAATATACTAGTTTATAAAAAAAAACTACAAACTCAAGAAAAAAAGAATAAGGAACAATCAGTTTTGAAAAACTACATAATCTCTTCCTACTTAATCAATTAAATTCAAACAACATTGGATCGAACTGTTTTAAAAATACCAATGAATAAGGGACTGCGGAATAAAGAATATATCAATGTATGAATAACATGTGATGATTCGTTTGGCAACCCTTCCTGAAGTGACGTAACAATGTATTCAAAGACACGGCTATTTACGGGTGTGGTTGCTCTGTCTAAGAAGGAAGCTGTTTGAATTTGAAACTGGTGATACCTTTATTAATTTGTTTTATTCTCTGTATTTAAAAAATTTATTTTTGTTATCAATGAGGCAGTTTATGCTATTTCAAAAGGAAAAGAAAGATTTACTTTATAAACTGAATTGCAGGGATAAAATCCGAATTTGACTCATTTGTGAACTAACTAAATAACTGATATGGATTCGGCATCGAATTTCAGAGGAGGTAGGGAGTTCACTAAAGATTTTCATTTCTGGTTTTGGAGGTGTCACTACCGGATTTTCCGAAAATTCGTATGACTGCACGAAATAAGTATGCAAAAGAGAATAAAAATGCTTAATAGTTTCGTCAAAAATGAAATATTCACATCATTTGCCACCATATGAAGGCTCCTTCATAACTTTAAGAGAATAAAGAGAAATGATATTTGAAGAGCTGACAAACAATATATTTGCTTATTATCTCCTCTCCTAAAATTTTTCCTATAGCAACGCTACTGCTGCGATATTTTTAGACAGAAAAAGCAATACTTTCATAGGAATAAATACAAAGTAAATGAGTATTCAGTTCCTGTTATCCCACCATTCATGTGGTTAAATTGGCTATGAAATGTATGGTATCCATAATTCGCAGAAAATAACGTGATGTGACTGAAATGAAGCAAGTAAATCTAGGAAGTTCACGAAAATTAAGTCTAAGTAAATAAATATTTATATCCCACTTACAATGAATTTCTAACAAAATAATAGAAAGGATAAAGAACTCGATAATTTATTTTCACATCAGAATTTGAAGGACTATCAAAATTTAAAGGTTTAAGAATTATTTTTATAAGCAGGGATGTTTGACCTCAGTAAAAATAGCTTAATCCAAATGGCATCTCACAAAACAAGTATTTAAATTAAATATCTGAGTTAAAGAAAGATAAAGATTCGAACTTAATTGTTTTATCTCGGTATCAAAGGTGTCCTGAAAAAAAAATCTCAATATCAACAGAATATTTTATATTAAAAGCAATTTCCAGTTTAACTATTCACCGATAATTTATTTTGTTTGATCACAAACAAACAAAGATGATGAGAGTTTGACTCGCTCCGCAAACAAATGTGTTGAATAAAATTTATAATTAGCTACGGTCTACAGAAAAGTCGCCAAGATTGTGACCACGCTATCAAGCTTACAGAACTGCATAAAATATTATATTTCGTAAAATAGAAAATCTTCGGCTACAGTACAGAAATTTGAATTATGCAGTTTTAGTATAAAAAGAACTTTTGAAATTCAAATTTTAAAATATCCATCTCAAAACTCGCTAATACACGAAAGCAGATAAGAATCTAGAGAATCAATGACGAGAGTTCCCAGAAGATATTGACGTATAACTGCAAGTTAAGCTTGAATGGAGGCTAGATCTATGGGGAGTGATGGAACTGACGCATTTCAAAGCTCTCCACTATGAATTAGTTGAAGAATAGATGAAAGGCCAGTTATATCAACCTGCTTCCCGGATTTGGGGAGATTGTATTTCCATAAACAAAGGGTATCAAGGGCCATTCAACGATAGAGTTTGGGCTTCAAACAAATGAAAAGATATTTTGCAGCATATTGATGACTGTAAATGGACGTTTTTGTTCTCCATCATGCAGTTTTCAAATATGTTTCCACGGCTACACAACATTTCACTTTAAGTTTATAAAAACAGAAAATAATAAAACTTATAACATGAGAAAAAATTTACTTACTAAATCTTCCTTAATTAATAATTGAATGAGACTGGAAATAATATCAAAAAATTAAAAGAAACAACTGGTTTTAGAAGCTATATATGCTAACTTCCTATAAATGAACACAAATAAAATACGATCAACTACATTGGAATTTAGTTATTAAGGTTGATTCATATAATTTCCACAGTCCTTTACTTCCTTGATGTTTGTTTATTTTCTTATTTTCAGTATCATGCACTGGTACTTTTAAAGTACACTGTTTGTTGGTTATTTGACTATATTGATAAAATCACTATCCCCAAAACCGATTGTTTCTCTACACCACCTCTGAACTTGTATTTTAACTAGAGGTTTTTATATTTATTCGTACTCTGATAATCTTATTATTGATAAACGTGCAGTTCCTTACTTTTTTGTAGCCAGAGAAGTATTATTTATGCACATCTTTAACTTTATAAGTTAGCTCATTGAGCATAACAAAACAGGTTGTTTTCTTTAAATTTTGTTATATCGTTCTTAATTCTAGTTTCATTCACGGATATTTTTGAGTAGACTAATCGATTGATATTTTCTTTAGTTAACTAGCAGCGATTACCCGGCGTTGCTTGTGATTTACCATGTAAAACTATGATAAAAATTACACCGGCACATATAGGGCCGATTGTGATATATTACCGCTAAATGTATCGCATTTTAGAGATGTTTAAATAAAATTCAAATTGGAAAGTGTTTCATAATCAGTGCTTTATGCATGATTGATTGATCTTTCTTGTGATTTCTTAATACTTTTCGTTGTTGAGTAAGCCTGTGAAAAATAAACCATGGTGAGAGTTTCCATTTAAATTCATATCTCAAATCTGCGATTTTCAAAAGTGATTAATACGTTCAATAAACTCCCACAAAACTCAGAGATTTAATTGATTTTCACGTTTTAAACCAACTATTTCCAATCTTTTTTGTTGGGAATCATGGAGTTAGAGAGTAGAATGCCTAGGAAAAAGTTTCGTTTTTTATCAATATCTCGACAATCCCTGGTCTTAGAAACTCGAAATTTGGGCTAAATTTATGGAGGGCTATTTCAAAGCTACTCACCAAATTTCATTAAATTTGGTTCAGCCGTTGTCCCGTGATGATGAGACAAAGACAAAGTGTCGTTTTACACTAATATCTCGAGAACCGCTGGTCGTAGAAACTCAAAACATGGCCTATGTTTTAAGTGGGGACGATTTTAAGACTACCTACCAAATTTCATGAAATTCGGTTTAGCCGTTCTCCAGTTATGGTGGATCATACATACATACATACTTTTTTTCTTTATATAGATAAAGTTAGCTCATATAGTTTGTGAAATAGATGTTTTCCCTTTTTTTTCTCTTCTTTTCCGTGTTATATCCTTTAATGACCTAGTCTGAACTACTGTTAATTAGTTAGTAATCTGATTGAACTAACTGACATATGATTGCTTTATACAAGGAAGTGTAAGCTTTTTTCAACAATATATGGATTACCAAATGAAAGAATTTAACTAAAGAAATCATACTCATCTTCCTAAACACCAGACTAAGCACCTCTTGATATCGTCATTTTCTGTCCTTAAAACTTTCTTGATGGTTAAAAAAATTGGATACAGTTGATAACGTTAAAATGTACACCAATAACTTACTTAGAATGGACAGACTTATATACATATCGTTTTTATAACTACGTAGAAAAATGGAACACTGTAATTAAAATTAATGGAAGATAAATATATTATTAAATATAAAAAAATTCGAAAAAATTGTTCATTCTCTATAATCTAGAGAGTAAAATAGCGTAATTAGTCTTTACCAACAAAATATATTTCTGTAAGCGTTTGACTATTTGAACTAAAAGATACCTATGTGAACTTTGCCATATTTTAAACTACAGCTGAAAACCTTTGAAATATAAAAATAAGATATCAAGATGAAAAATATATGTTAGAATTTCAAGATGACAAGCGATAAATAAAATGGCGGAATCGAATAAAATAAACAAGACGGAATATAAATCCAATTTGATAATTTTATCGATTTTTCCTATCTTCTAAAAATTGGTTGTTGCGTTCGTGATGTAAATTTTAAAATTTTGAAACTAAACTAATTACAATGTTCTACAGAAAGATTCAATATTTTCTCGATGTTATAAAACAAGAGTATTTTAAAGGCATTTGAAAAAACCCGGGTTTTCTCAACTTTATCAAATTCGCTTACTTTTAGAATGTTTCAAGCAAACATTACGACGAATATGTATGAATTACTCAAAAGTTCAGCAAACATTCTATTGCGGAGGAAAGAGGAGAACTACCGTCATTAAGAGGAAGAGAGAAAAAGTGGTCATTACAGATAAGAACGGTCAGATTTTTCGATATGAGAGTTACTTCATCGCATTAACTTTTGAAAGCTGAACTGTGATTACGAAGTTTCCCCGCTGGTTTTCGTATCAGCAAGGGGTTTGAAAAAATATCAAATTACAGAAAAGGGAACTGATTAGATAAGACAACCGAATATAACGAAATATAAAATAAATTGAAATCCATTTGTGGATAAAATAATTACAAACTGATACTTACTTTTTGTTCAGCTTCTCTTTTCTTCTCCAAGACATTAGGTAACTGATCCCAAGAAATTATCTCATCTTTAGCCAAGGGAGATCCTCTCTTTTTGGGCACTTGCTGATTATTATTGTTACTATTAGCATTGGCTGATATAGGTCCATTGTAAGTCCGTTTGAAAATTGGGTGACTAGGGGGTAAATCTAAGCTTTGTCCTTTAAGAGTCACCAGATTTGGGACTGACTTACTGTGATGATTAAGTAGTCCAGTATCAGATGATTTAGAATTTGGTAGATGAGTTTGCGGCGAAATATGATTAGGATTTCTTGTTTCCCACACACATTGTTTGTTCACTTTTTTCGGCATCAAAGACAATTTCGAAGGATACATGTTCATACGTGAAGTCGGTGTTGCTTCATATGGAGGAGGTGGCTCCAATTCGGAAACGGTTTGGTGTCCAGGAGATTTCTGCTCAGATTTGATTGATTCAGCCAGAGACATTCTTTGGTAAAATGACATAACAGCTTGTTTCTGAATTGCTTTTAACTCGGGATCAGATACTCGTTGCCTTTTATCAGAATCTGGAAAAATAAATTTGCGCGATGTTTCATCCATACTTTTTGATTTGGGTGGTTCATATCCACTTTTATACTTAGGAAAAGATTGTTCAGGGCTTGTAGGTTTTACAACTTCGCGCACTTTACCAGTTTCATCTAAGCTCTTTGAATTGGAATTACCTTTATAGTTTGAAATGCAAGTTATATTACTAATATCTGACGAAGACCCAGATGTGTCATCCCCACAATGGCTTCGAGAACGCGGAAACGATTCCTCACTTGAAAAGGAATTGGAACTTTTTCTAGAATCTTGTCTGGAAGGACACTTGTTAATTTTATTTTGGCTTTCAGGCACATCATGTGAATTTGATTTTAAAAGCGATGGAGATAAAGTAACTGAAGCATGGCTACGGAACATAGCTTCTTCAGAAGGCAATTGACAACCATTTGAAGCTGCAGTATCTAACTTTTTAGGCCCTGACTTTGTATCTCCATTTAGTCTACTTGACGATCCAGTCGCATAGTATAAAACGCTTTCAGACCCATGTCTTTCTGGTTGCTGAACCCGAGCACTGTGTGCGACTATTTCGCGGTGGCAACCATGTCTAGCGACTACTTGAGCGCGCGTAGGTCCTTCAAGAAGTAAACTGGGTGCGGTGCTATCACAAGAAGATTCAGGTGACAGACGTCCACTTTCAGGCATAGTAGAATGGCCGCTGTCGAATAATGAGCTCCTGTTTGATAACTGAGTACTAAGAGTACTCAAATCGCTATATGAACCTTGCCATTTTGGAATTCCACGACCGTGACTACTGCTTTCCATACTTCCCATCCATGTACCATTCTCACTGGAAAGTTCAAAATCATTGCCCTGTGGCAATTGTTGTGGTTGCTGTGGCCCAACAGCAGCAGGAATCATTGGAACAGGAGGAGGGGGCATCTGCCATGCATTTTCTAGCCTTAGTCTATCAAGGAAAGGGGTATCAGTTCCTGGCACCATCCCTTTACTATCCATGTTTCTTTGTTTACTCGAAGACGATGAAAGAGGAACTGAATATTGAGCTTGATGGCGCAGAACTTCTTCATATCGACTAAGAAAACCGTTTGAATCACCAGGCTGTGCTTCTTCGTGAGTTCTTGATGTAGATGATGATGCGGAAGATATATCACGTTCAGGAGGTGAATGAATTCTATAGTCCTTTTCTTCAAAACAGTGTGGTATGCAAGGAGTATGAAATGCTTCAAAATCAAACTGTTTATCCGCTGCAGTGTTACAATTTGGATATTGCAAATTGTAATTTTCTGTGCTATTGCTTCTGTCAGGGGGACAATAACTTTCTGGCAGATTTTTATTAGAATTGTAATCTGGTGCACGTTCCAAAACTGGTTGAAGTTGATTTGTTGAAATTTTAAACTGATTTGCTTTCTTAGGCCTGGAATAAACAACCTTTTCTTTCGGGTAATCCGTCTGTCCAGTCCATGAATGAGATCTATAAGAAACTGATGATGATGAGGGGGAAGTAACAGGCCAAGAAGGGTATTTCTCGTGGGCAGCAATACATTTTGCTGCATCATTCCCTTCCGATTTGGAACTAATCGAAAGTGAAGCTGTGCTATCTAATGGTAACAAAGATGTGTTTAAAGAAACAGTGGATGCATCGGTAGCATCTTGCTTAGGTTTATCTTTGTAGAAAACTGCATCATTATCTTTAGGATTATTTCGCAGAAATTTCGCCGAATTTTCCCAAGTGTTATCTGGTGGTTTTGATCCTTGTGCCGGACTTGTATCATCTCTTCTGTTGTAAGTTTTGAGCTGAACAACAGGTGAAAAATCTAGCCCACTTGTAGATGCAAGCGCATCATAAACTGAACCTTTCTTGAACCTTCGTGTCACCATATTGCCTCCCTGGAAAATTAAATATGTATTTAAACTCTAAAAAAAAAAAAGCAAATAAGATCAGATACAATTCTTTTATAAGTTAAATTCTACATTATTTGCTTCTATGTGCTAATAAATAACTAATAATTAAATAATAGAGTAGTTAATTTCACGATTCTGTTCACTATAGCATTGAAGCAGAGAAATAGTTTTATAAAAAGGATTAAGAAAGTATATCAACTGAAATTCCCTAATTGGTTAAAAGAAAAAACAAAAGTATAGCTAGAAAATAAATAAAAGAAATTAAATGTACACGTACCCCAGCTTCATCCGATTCTGATTGCAGCAAACTCCCAGTGGACGAGGTTGAGAGTCGCTGTAGCCGTCCTTGCGCCAAGTGAGGTGTGGACTTTGTAACTGCTGGGCAGGCAGACCAGGTATTAACTGACTCCGTGCTCGTTGCAAGCTGTTTATTTATGTCTTTTGATGAATTCGACAAGGAATCTATGCTAGGTTGACGAGAGTGACGAGACACTTCTCTTTGGCTGTAACTATGGCGGAGTTGACGAGTTTTAGCTCGCTCCGAAGCTACTTCTTGGTGACTGAAACTCAAAGGACGATTGCGAGTATTCCATTCCAGCCTAAGGGAAAAAAAGATTGTATATTGTATAACTTCACAGAAATTTAAAAAGAAGCGGTTCATAAAAATAAATTAATATAAATGCACAGCAGGAATAAATAACAATGACTTTCTTTCTTTTAGCTTAAACACTTCATCAAGCAACGACTATTGAATTCATGACGTAGATTCATGAGATAATTGACTTTGCAAAATACAAATAAATTATCAATAAATAATGAATTGTGGTCATTTCTTTAGGTCTTGAAAGTTTGATGAAAGAGTAGGTGATGTCCAAATTAAAATTACACAGAGTCTATAAAATTTCCAACTTATATCTAAATATCGCCCGGAATTAGATTTTATAACAAACATTCATTACTTGGAATGCATTAAACAGAATTGCCTCCAATTTTATCCAAAAACTCACGTGTTTACAGAAAATTACATTTTCATTCTGAACTTACAACATACAGCCACTTGGATAACAATAGCCATACTACATGTTAGACAAATTACGTTCTAGTATTATTGCTCAAAATTACTACATTTGAAATGAAAAACCGATGAAAATTACATTAGGTGCTGATAATAATTCATATAAAGCTCATTACAGTTAGTTATTCATTAAACATCTGTGCTATTGGGGTGAAATAGTGAAAAGGGTGTAACGATTAGCGCCAAAGCTGTTGCTGATGGAAAATGGTATTCAGAAAAATAAGAGAAAACAACTATGGGAATGACTTATGATAGGAAGAAAATCAATATCTTCTATTTTCGCCCACTCTTAATCTCGCGTCGAAAACTATTTGGTACACCCCCTGAGTCATAAAGCTCACTGCTCTGACAAATTCGTGTTTACAGGAACGACAAGCTGGATGCGGGCAGTAGATGTTATCGCAGAATAAATTCCTTTAGACTATGGAGAGTTCATAGAGCCGTAAAAGTACATTTTAGAGCTCGTTAAATTCTGAAAGAGCTATATCAAATAAATAAGCAGTTACTCGCAATTGATTCGGAAACCGATGATCCATTTGATGATTCTTTTGTGGAACTCTTTTGTAGGGTATACGGTTTCCACGAAAAGATTTCTTTGAAAAATGAAACTTATTTTTCATAGGTTGAGTTGTTGAAGCTGCGTTTTGAAAATATATAATATAAAATATACCTTTCTTCATACTGCATTAAGATAAATTATTAAAAATATATTTTGTATGCTCTTATAACACTGAAATTTTGTTTTAATGTAATGGACAATCCCAGAAAAGATAATCTCCACTGAACCAAATACGAATGACCCTTAAAGGTCCGTATGCATGAAGTTGTATCTACTAAAAAACACAATTAAACTTCAATGTGTGGTAATTGAAGCTGTGCATATAATCGAAAACTATATTCATGGCGATTAACATTGAGATAATAATTCAAAATCAATTTTAATATTTTAAAAGCTACTAGTGTTAATAAGATAAGTTTAATCTGTTAAGTGCAACTTTTTTTAGAGCGCCTAGCGTTCTGAGTGAATTTAGTTATTTGGTAGTTGTATACATCCATTTGCAAAAATACTTAATCTGAGATAGCCTTTATAAAATGATTATTAGAATTCGGTTGACTTACAAGGAACTTAATAATTCAATGCCAAAAATTCATATAAGTAATCCCTCTATATTAAAAGAAAGTAGCTGACACCGCTGCCATCGCTGTTTGACAAATTTCTCTTTCTCGAGATTCCTTGCTCCGTACCGTAAAAACTATTGCATATAAAAATATGAAATTTGGTACATTTGTAGAAACAGCTTTGGGGGGAATACGCTGAAATAAACCGTTATAAAGATATATATATATATATATATATATATATATATATATATATATATATATATATATATATATATATATATATATATATATATTCAAACTACTATTATATATATATATATATATATTTTCAAACTACTATTATATATATATATATATATATATATATATATATATATATATTTTCAAACTACTATTATATATATATATATATATATATATATATTTTCAAACTACTATTATATATATATATATATATATATATATTTTCAAACTACTATTATATATATATATATATATATATATATATATATATATATATATATATATATATTTTCAAACTACTATTATATATATATAATAGTAGTTTGAATATATATATAGTAGTTTAGGAAATATTTAATATCAAAGTCAAAATATTTGAGCTGCAAGTTCACGTCCTGGATAGACTAACAATAGCAAGACCACGAATTTTTGCAGGCAGGTACCTACATGGGTGAGTTTTTGCAGGACAGAGTCCCCCCCCCCCGCCCCTTTTTAAAAATTTCGATGTAGTTTTTAAGATATTTTACTTTTTATGCACTTCTGAAGTGACCTTTTTTTCGCATAGGCACGTCTAGCGATTTCTCTGTGTCGCACCGTAAAAACCATAGCATACAAAAATATGAAATTTGGTACATTTATAGAGAAATAATAGGGCAACACGATTAAATACACCGTTTATTGATTTAAAATTTAGTTTGGCATGAAATAGAATTTTTAGGAAAGATAGATATGAAGCGAGCAGCTCTGCGAGCACAGCGAGTAGGAGGCGGAGTCTCTCGAAGGGGGTTGAGTGACAGGAGAGAGCAGAGCCCCCTGGTAATAAAAAAAACGCAATGGATAAAATAGACACTACAAATTTCGCACAATATTATGTATGTACACATAAGTACGTTATAGCACAACTTGTAAAACATTCTCCACAACAATAATGTTTCGAGAGTTGACATTAAATTGAAATACCTGCTTAAAATGGATCAAATGTCATATTTTTATTTAAGCAAAATATAAAAATAAATTCGGTTGCTACAAAGGAAGACAACGTTTAAGTATTTACATACCTAGTAAAAATCAAATATACTTCACCTACTGATAACTCTGGGTATTTTGTAGTAAACAAATCGGTTAATGTGCACGCAAGGTAACATTTTATTGCTGAAATTGTTATTTATAAATAAGGTTACATAACCATCCAACAAATATGGAGACAGCCCCTAAAACTGCCCACCAAAAATCCACCATCCATAAAAGATCTCCCCGCCGAATATGGCGCAATACATAGTTTGAATAGCAACGCAGGTAGCTAGTAGTATTGCATTCCTTTTAAAATGGGGGGAAACTTTTAAAGTCGAGTCTGCTCATTCTCGACGGTTTTATTAGAAAATTTTATTTTGGGCGTTTATTAGTTTTCGAAGGAGTTCAGAAAGTCAAGTAGAGTATTAAAACTCGTACTTTGGGAAATGGGCAAAGAACTTGCAGTTGCTAAGCTGGCGGAAATAAAAAAAAATATTAAATATTATGTAAAATGCACATTAAATAAGGTTTAGAGGGAACTCTTATAAGTGAAGTAGAAAAGGGTGTGAATCAATTTCGTGAAATCTGCCACGCGAAAGGTTAAATTGCTGAGAATGCGAATATAAGTTTTCACAACTCAATGGATAAGCTTTCAGAAGATTAAAGGCCGCGAGTTAAATTTGTAAATGCAAATATTTGCAGAGCATTAGTTCTTGCTCCAACTACAGAAAGAGGGGGCACTATTACCAGGTTAAAACGCGCCAACATTAATAGATTCGTTCATGATCGTCTTGAAATAAAATGTTACGGATTCATTTTAATTTAAATGAAACAAGCGTAAAATAATGCAGTTGGTTCTAAAGAATATGCTGTATTAAAAGAATTTAAGCTGTTCATTCAAAATAATTTTAGATTTTATGGATTTAATAATGTTTTAATAGGTCATTTAAAAGAAGTGTGCAGGAGAAACGGATTGAAAAGTTATTATCAATTTTATATTTGACGAAAGAATTTTTTTTTCTCCTTAAAACAATTAAGCTCAACATATTCTCCGAAAAGAATTGAAACCAAATGCCTAATAATTTTAATTCCAATTTTCTAGTGATAAATGTATTGTTTATACACGTTTTATACATATACATACATTTTAGAAGACAGCAAAAGATTTAATCCTAGTTACTTCAGACCTTTGATTTATTTATTAGTTTTGTTAAAATAAAGTTTTAAAAATTATTAATAACATTTATCTCCAATTTCCTTTGTGTAGAGAATGTGTGTGAGTGTGCGTGTGTGTGGGTGGGTGGGTGGAGGGGCGTTCTCACCAAATGTGCATTGACAAAGTGTCGTAGTAATACCCATGTATTTTGGATCAATTTTAAAATATTTTTCTTACATTTTAGATACTCTGATAGGAGTTCGTTGGTATTTGTACATACTTAAAAAATATATAGTGTATTTTTAAACATGAACTAGGGCCATCAAAAGAATGACTTAAAAAAAAACGCCATCATTTTGTTATGAATGCTTTAAATTAGAAAGTTCCACAAATATTTTATTTAGATGACAGTTATGGAAATTTGGGCCTTAAAAGCATTCGGTTACACCTACACAAATTTTAAATTTGACAGCTCTAACATCTGTACTTGAAATTAAATTCTGAGTTTACATAGAACCGCAAAAACATATTTACCCCTAAAGGTATTTTCAGATACTTCAAATCAATTTTGCATATAAGCAGCGATTTTATTATTACACATTAATACAGCTTGTATTTATGTAATCAAGGATGATTACTCTCGTCACGATATTGCTGACATTTACATAAAAATACAGGGATCTGAAAGTCTTAGGCACCCCAATAACTTTGCAAGGAAATGCCCATGAGTATACACGTTATGGCTATTTATAGCAAAGTAGCCATTCCCAACTGAATAAAAGTTATTGCAGCACCCCTAGTGAAAAATTTAAAAGTTGCGATAACAAATTCGGCAACAAAGTGAGATAGACGAAAAAAGCCAATTGCGTTGTACTAGAATTTTGTCTTTTTAGTAGGAATCAAGAGCAGAAACTAACGAAACGCGTATATGGAAGGTAATAAATATATATCAAAATCATTCCTGCAACACGGTGTTATCACGGTCTGTAACACGGTGACACCAGCAATGCTTGTTAAAGTATGCGGTAATATGCTTCCCCGAGCTCGAATGTGAATTGTTGTTGATGGATGGTATTTTGAACATTAGACCCATGTGCATGACCTTGTGCATTTTAGAATTCTTGAATATGACAGATATTCGCCAATACCGTATCGTGTTAAATAAATGCTTTTTGTAACCGTTTTATTGTTGTGGATTTCTACTAAATAGACGATGCACGACAACATTGTAAGTTTTTTTTTGTCTATTTCGCATTATTGCCTGTAAACTTTTTAAATTTTCCGCTATGGGCGTTACGATATCTTCTATTCGATCGGATATGGTCAACTTACTATAGATAGACCTAACGTGTACACTCATGGGCTTTTCCTTACAAAGTTATTGGGCTGCTTAAGGAATTTCCTAAGAAACTTGTATAGCAAAGGATGCATACAGGAAAGTCACGCTCGTTTTTTTTTTAGGTTAACTTTTAATGGTTACATTATGATACATAAGTTTATATAGTTGAGAATTTTTTGTCGTACTCCACATCCGGTAGCGGAGTATAGTAATGGAACAATGCGCCTGTACCGTTCTTACTTGGTCGAGTCCATTATATCAGAGGTTCATTTTAATTGTTATATTCATGTTATAAACGGTTTTAGACACTACTATACCAACTCATTTTCTTCCCATAAAATTCTGGTATATTAGCTAAAAATTCTACTGATTGTCTTGAAATGATAATAGATAAAATGTATTTACATTATAAAATCCCACTTGCATAGTAAATTATTTTATAACACACTAGGAGGCTCCACCCCTGCTCACTGCGCTTCGAAAATACCCGGAACTAGGTTCGCCCCCTATCTCGCCGACTCTCGAAGAGCTCGTTTCGCGAGCTATTTCAAGCGAAGCTAAAGTTTAAATAGAAAAACTGTTTATTTTACAGTGTTTTCCTATTATTTTGCTACAAAGATATCAAATATCATATTTTTGTATGTTATAGTATTAGCGGAATGAAACAGATATACTCGATGGATGCGCTGATAAGGAAGAAGATTTTTCACTTCAGAAGTGGGAAAAAAAGTTGAATAACTGGTAAACTACATTGAAATAAAAAGAAATGGGCTCTGTCCTGCAAAAATTTAACTATGTAAGTACATGCCTGCAAAAATGTGTGGTCTTGCTATTGACAGTTTATCCAGAACGCGAACTCGCAGCTCAAATATTTTGTCTAACATTAAATATTTCTTAAACAAAAGTTTAAATCAAAACACGGATTAGTGCAGCGTGTTTACCAAATATATCTCTACAAGCGTACCGAATTTTATATTTGTACATGTTATAGTTTTAGCAAAGCAGAGAAACTCAAGAAACGAGAAATTTGTCAAACATCGGCAGCCGTGTGAGCGACTTTTTTTTACTTTCCCTGCAATACATGGTAATGTATAGGGAAAGTATTGGAATCATGCCGAAAATCGCAATTCGAGTTTTGTACGGATCTACACGTTTCGAGACCGCTAGAATACGAAAAAACTATTTTTAGCGTGACGGTTGTGTGTGTGTGTGTGTGTGTGTGTGTGTGTGTGTCTGTGTGTCTGTCTGTGCAGATTTTGTATCCACTCTAACTAAAAAACTAATTGACCGAATTTCATAAAATTTGATAGGTAAGTCACTTGTGGACGAATCTGGTTCTGATTAGTTTTGGGTACGATTCGGGATAAAAGAACCCGCCTTTTTTTGCGAAATGGCCTGCAAAAGCTTGTATCCACTCTAGCTGAAAATCTAGTGGACCGAATTTCACAACATTTGGTAGATAAGTGGCTTGTGGGTTACCCTGGTGCTAATTAGATTTTGGCATGATTCGGAAAAAAATAACCTGCTTTTTTTTGCAAAATGGCCCGCAAAAACGACAAAATCTAAAATAAAAAACTACGTATGCTGAAATATATCCATTAAATACTTGTTTTATACGTAATTTTTAAAGAAATAAAGAATAAGACCAACCCCATTACACTAGGCCTAGCCGTTCTCGAGATATTTTCGTTTTTTCTCTACGGCACCTTTGAAAATGAGTCCAGTTACCAAATGAGAATGAAAATTGAATTATAAGTGAATTAAATTTAATTAAAATAAAAGAGAATGTGTATATAAGTCTACAGGGAAAGTCGTGTGCTGCCCACATCAGATTTTTTAAAATATAGAGAGATTTATATCAATTCCAATAGGTACGAGCTCTCTATATCACAGAACAAAAGAGCCGATACGAAACCATCTATACTCATAATCATCTATTATTTCACCAGAGAAAAATATAAGATTTCGTGCCGCATTTGGAATCGATTCAAAACCCTCCCTGACACGCAATTGAATCTCGAGCTGTCATCATTCGATGTCAGCTAATACCGAAAACGAACAAAGGACGAAATTGCGTCCAATTGAGGGCTACTAAGGTGATGACAAATTAGTAGATCCAAAGACGGCTTCCAACTCATAAAAGCCGAAAGGATTCAGTAAATCAAGTTTCCTTCAGCGGAGACCCAGTTGCACACAGTTTAGCAAGAAAGCGAAACGTATTGTTCAAGTACTCCATAATAAGGAGTTCAATAGCCATTTTATTTGTACCAATTGTTTTGAGGTGAGCAGAATAATTTTGCACAACAGACACATTCTAATAGTATAGATATTACCCATTTTATTTAACAAAGGGAAATGTCTGTGTGTGCAGTGTGTAGCGGGAAATCTAAGCGCCGTACGATCATGAAATTTAGTACATGGGTTACTTCCCGACGTACACAGGTGCATCTCGGCTTTGTTTTATTTTTTTTATATATACATTTCGAATTAGTTTAGTTATTTTATGTTTTACCCCGATTTTCGCTGATTATCACAATCGATTACCTTAAATATTTTTACAGAGTTTCCATCTTGACACCATCGGCAAGATTGTTTAAAGTTTGTTTAAAAAAGAATTTTTCCACACGATGAATAGACAAATTTTAATGAATTTTTAAAAAATATGTACTTTTTGTGCGTTTTGGACCTCTCCGATTTTTATATTACGATATACTAAATTTGACGTGCAATCCAACTTTTATTTTTCCAGCAGTTCCAAAAATATAACAGACTACTCCAGAAAAAAGAATTTTAAAAACCCATTCGTTGATTAATTATAATTTTTTATTCGAAGGATATCTTAAGACTTTTTGAACGAACTTAGCAGACAACGGACCCCATCGGAACCGTTCCATTCCCACGTATGCAGGAAGGAGTTTTTCTACCGCGTGTCTTTGGTATGGGGGTCAAGAGTTGACTCCTTGAAGCTTGAGTCTGATCTCGAACGCTGTAAGAAAGTCAGGTCGAAACTGGCGTGATCTGCTTAGGGATTTATTTGGATTGTGAGCTATAACTAGAATAGAAAATATTGATGCGCCTAGAACCGAGACAAAGGCATATTACGTATTGAAGCAGCAATCTAAGGTATGATTAGGTACTTATTTAGGACGATCATGTGCTCGCGTGTGTTTTATAATTAATGCGTGTGCTTGCTCAGCATGCAACCAAGCTTTTCGAAAATTTTAATATATTTAATTAATCCCTACTTTAAATCCCGGGCAACGCTGGGTACAGTTCTAGTATTGAGATAAATAACGATTTTGTCCATCTGCACACAATTCCCCTACTTTCCCCCCAAATATTATATTTAGATATTTAAAAATGTGCAGAAAAATTTAGTATGTTATTAAAAATTTAGTAAACAATACCCCTACTTTCCCCCAATTATTATATTTAGATATTTAAAAATGTGCAGAAACATTTAGTATGTTATAAAAAATTTAGTATGCCATTTGCTTTTGCACTCACTTTTCTATTTTCTCCTAGATTTTAAAATGAAGCTAATACTTCGCATTGCATTATTTAATTAGAATTATCAAATTATAAACTTTAAAAGAAACAATTTCAATTGGTAAAGTTTACAAAAATATGTGGTTGAAAATCTCTCGAGGCAATTCAACATTAGAGGATCCAAATTTCTGTTGATAACTGTTAAAAGCGCTTAGATTATCCGACATGATATTTTTTCAAGTACAAAAGAAAATAAAATTAATTAAATGAACTTTTTTTTTTTGTTTCCTAGATAAGTTAATTAAAAAAGTCACTTAACACGTATTTTAAAGAAAATAAAATTCATTAATTTGCTAAATTTAATTTAAGCAATATTTAACGCAAATTAAAGTGCACACATTTTAAAGCTTATTTTTAAATTAAGGTCATTCCCCTGTGTTTGTGAAATCAGTTTTACAAGTCATAAAAAATAAGGCCTTTTATAAATAACTTTTCAAATACAATCTAAGTATTATTTTGATATCTCATTTCATTTCCTGGAAGCAGAAATAAAATAAATTTCCAATTTTCATACAGTTATGTTTTGACTTTCTTTCCATCTTTATTCTTCAGAAAAAATAACTTATTTAACCTCATTTATAAAACAAGCAATACATTTTTAAAAATATATGCTTTTTGGAGGATAGCTATATTGTTTGCAAAGAGAAAAGTTGTTATTCATTCATGATGATGACCCCCACTCGGTTATCGGACATAGACTTACTAAAATTATGGGTTTTTTTTAAAATGTATTTTAAGTTTAAATATAAAATAAACTACCATACACTATATGTGCATTTGTTCTTGCACACAAATTTCTTTTTCATAGCACCTCAGATTTTACCTCCAAAAGGAAATAATATTTTTGAACTTTTAAATTTATTCTAGGTCTAAATATTAGCTGTAAGCAGCTTTAATTTAAAATGTAATTGAAAATATTAACGTTGTTATATATATATATATATATATATATATATAATGCCTATGCTAACTGCATAAACATTCATTGACCTACGTTTGTCAAAGACTTAATTAGAACATCAGGTAGACTGAAGATCCTAATTTTGTTCCTGGGCTGCGGATTCTCTAGAATTACATTCTTACAACAATATTTATTTCATACAATTTTCTACTTTTGTTGGATTGCGGAAGAAATTTAAAAGTAATTTCGAAAAAGAAGTTCAAGATAAAACTAAAAAGAGAGCCCTGAGGTTAAACATATACCTGAATTTTTGAAAATGGTTAGTTCTAACCACTGAGACACCATCTCTGTTCATCCCTGAATACGGAAAAACTATTTTTCAACAATATATGTCTGTCGTGTAACCAGGATATATCTTTAGAAAATAAATAATTAAAATCAAATTTGGTATGATTATAAAACGTAAAATATCTATTGATTATGAAGGAAATCGGACTAGGGTAACGCACTTGCTTGAAATATAGCTATTGAATTTGCAATTTATTAGAAGATAATGATTTCACTTTAAGAACATAAATATACCGATCATCTGAAATGATAAGACACCATTATTTAAGAAACTAGGGGGCTTCGCTCCCTGTTCGCTTTGCTCGCCAACCCTGTAACTCTTTCGCGAGTCAGGGGTCTCCGCCTCCTAACTAGCCGGCGCTCAATGGGGTCGTTTTGCGAGTTCTTTCATGCCGCCAGTTACACAGGCATAATAAGCACTTTAAGGTCCGCTCCTTGTTCACTGACACGCACTAACCCCCGGAGTTCGATTCGCGAACATTTTCAACCAGGATGCACACGATCGCCCTTCTTTTCCTAATCGGATCGACAAATAAATTTTAGCCCATATTGAAGAAAATGTTTCACTATAGAATAACATAAAAATAGAATAATTCATGAACTAAATCGAAATTTAAAAAAGGACCCCGTCTTATAGAAATTCAACTATGTAGACACATGCCTGCAAAAATTCGTAATTACTAGTCTAACCAGGACGCGAACTCGTAACTCAATTACTTCTCTTTTGAGTTTGAGTTTAAATATTTCTTAAATTCCAAGTTTAAATCGAAAAACTGTTTATTTCAACGTATACCCCTGACGTTTCTATAAATGTACCAAATTTCATATTTTTGCATGCTATAGTTTTTGCGGTACGAAGTAGCGATACTAGAAGGAAGCGACATTTGTCAAACAGCAGCGGAGTTAGCAACTTTTCTTTAATATAGAGAGATACCGCTATTCGTTCTCGAGATTAAAAATGTTACACTTTCTGTGTTCTTGTTTAATACGATATCGAAATACGGTAATATGTACGGAACGTCATATGTTGGTGACATTAGAATTTAAATATATAAAGGACCCTCTGCATAACTGGACCATTTGAATAAAAACGAAGACTAATACCAGTTTTACTTTTGATTATGAGCCTGCTTCAAAAATTTTGGTTTAGTCTGCTCTACGCAGAACACATCCAATGTAAAGTGATATGCAACAAGTGATATACATCGAGGTGTTTACATTGCGCACAATTACTTAAAATAAACATTTTAAAGTAAGGCGTACACACGATGCTTTGAAGCGTTATATATCATTCAGATTCTCATAGTTAGTTCAAATGCATGTATTCATGTTTTAGTGCTTGAATTAAAATCTGACCAATGCTGAGAAAGTATTTAATAATTAAAACTTATTCAGTCACATAATATAATATAATCTGGGATGTGATACCAGGGATTTAAATGTAACATGCCTTTTAATTCTCCACTTAATGGGAGAAAGTAGTTTTTTAACTTAAAATAAATGATACCCTTTTTTCAGAAATATATATAATACATTTTTAGGATTAGTCTAAAGTAAATCGCATGAAAATTGGATGCAAATTGAGCATACAGTGATGAAAAATGCATTTGTATACATTGCAATTTCCCAAAATTCTTTAAATCCATTTTCTTTTAAAATATTTGTGTCTATCCGCATGATTAAAAAAAGTTTTTGTCTTATTTACTCAAAACTTAATATACCCATTGAACTCATAAGGATGCATACCCTAAACAGATTTTTTTAAATCTTTAAAAAATAAATGAATAATAAAATATGTTTTTGTCTGATTTGAAAAAAATAACATAAAAATTGATATTTATCATTTTTCAAAAATACTTATCTGTAAAATAGTTTCAAAATTTTTAGGTTTAGAGCACAGAAACATAAAATAGCTTCACTTTAATAAAAAAAAAATATTTTTGGTGAAAAATAATCTTGTGAACGGTGAACTCCATTAAGTATTTATTTGAGCTATGACTTATCTTTGAAATCATATGTTTAAAAATCAGCCCAAATATGTATTAATAAAAAGTAATATTATTGTATTAACAACATGCAAATGTTGAAAAATTTAATTCATTCGTGATTGTGTTTGTACTTTTATATTAGACGGAACGCTTTCGTTGCTAAAACAAATGAAAACTCACAGAACATACGATAACAAATAAGTAGAAAATGATTCAGGTCTTATGCAAAACAATCACCGAAGGCTACTGGATCCTTGAGTGAAACATAGTATTTTGTCTGCAAATCAAAAGACCCGATTTCAAAGCAAATAGAACGCAGAATGAAAGATGTTTTTTCGACCAAATAAGAGGATTTTTTTGTAACATTCAGTTTGGAAAATTCAGAAAAGGATCCATAAATCACACGAGAAAGTTATACTGCAAGACTCAATGACAGATGCTGTTTTCAAAAAAGACTTTGAAGTTAAAAGATCTGAAGTTCTTGAGTTTTAAAACAAATACCACTTTAAAACAAGCTCTAAACACCATATCAAAGCACATAGCCAATCAATAAATAAAAAAACATATATCCATCATTTGAGTTGCCATAGTTTTGTGAGGATGGTGATGCTTATGCTTCTCAAGCAACATATATAGATAATAAATGATTTATTCAGAAACAAAGAGCTTATACTGCAATATATCAGTCTCATTACTTTAAATAAGCCCCTTTTTTAAATCTAGTTATCAAACATTCGGCGTATTTTATTGTTCCCATTTCTGCCGTAATAAGGCCTCCATACTCATAAAAGATTACGAGCATCTTCAAGAAGTAAATTTGAAAAAAACATATAGAACACTTTCTTCCAGAACTTATTTTGTCTTTCAACAGAGTACATATTCGCCCGTAAAAGAAATGTTAAACTATAGCTACAATTGACAACTAGCAAATACATCTTTTCCTTGATAAGCATGCATTTGGGTATGTGTATGTATATATATATATATATAATCAATATAAATGTATTAAAATATAATTATTGAAGAGAAATAGAATTGCACCGTTTTATAATACATTTATATTGATAAACTTACTAGTTTCATATACATATTTAAACTCTTTGATTATTGTATATATATATATATATATATATATATATATATATATCGGATTTTAAAAATTTATATTTTCAAAACTATTGCACATAATATAATCAAGGGCACGGTAGCTCAGTGGTTAGCGCGCGGGAATTGCACTTGGTAGGTCCGGGTTCGATTCCATCCGCTGCCAAAACTGCCGCCGTATTCACGCAGAGTACGGTCACGTCAAACATGTGGGTCCGTAAATCCTTCCGAGAAGTTGGTGGTAGAGGAAGGAGGGTACGGTCCCTGTGGATGTCTCCCCCACTGGGTTCCGGTCTTAATTGGGTGGCTCTTCCCGGCCGTCCAAACTGTTACCTTACACCTTTCTGGTAGGTCGGACAGTCTGGGTCTCAACAACATAATATAATCAGTGATACATGAAAATAAAGAAAACATTCCAAGTTTTTTTTCTTTCCAACATCGCTCAATAGATGGCAGCACTCCCGCAGAATGCGGTGATTGAAATTAAAAATGGCGACAATGAGAGGGAAAAGTTTTTGTGCATTAGAATATGCAAGGGTTTTTCCCGTTATTTCTGTGCAGCGTGCATTTAGAAATCGCTACGGAAAGGAAGCACCAAACCACAAGAACATTTTGAGGTGGTATACGCAATTTAAAGACACAGGTTGCTTGTGCAAAAAGAAAAGCGGTGGCCAACCAATCGTCTCGGAAGAAACGGTGGATAGGGTGAGGCAGAGTTATGTTCGAAATCCACAGAAGTCGACTGTAGCGGGAGTCCGTGAACTTGGAATTCCCCAGAAAACGGTATGGAACATTTTACGAAAACGATTAAAATTCAAGCCCAATCAATCACTTACAATTGCTGCAAAATTTAAAACCGGAAGATAAGATTCGTCGATTCGACTTTTGCATTCGCGTGCAAGAAGAATTGGAATGTGAAGATTTCACCAATAAACTGATATTCACAGACGAAGCAACGTTCCATGTATCAGGAAGATTTAATCGTCACAATGTTAGAGTGTGGGGCAATGAGGCTCCCCATGCAATTGTGGAGTTGCAGAGATATTCACCAAAAGTGAATATTTTGTGCGCCATTTCACAAACAAAATTGCATGGGCCATTTTTTTTTTCAGAGAAAACGGTAACAGGTAGCAATTATCTGAGCATGCTGCAAATATGGTTATTTCCACAACTGCGTAAGAACAAGCAGTACGAAATTTGTATTTCAACAAGATGGAGCTCCACCCCCATTGGGCTTTGGATGTTCATAGTTACTTAACGAGGAGCTTCGACAACGCTGGATTGGACGTGTGGGTAGCGATGAGTTACCCTTATTCACATGGCTACCAAGACCCCCGGATCTTACGCCATATGATTTCTTTTTATGGGGTTACATCAAAGATCTTGTTTATAAACCACTATTGCCGAAAACACTCACTGAACTTAAAGACCGCATCAGTGCTGCATTAAGAACCGTTGACAATGTAAAACTGCAAAATGTGTGGAACGAACTTGATAACAGACTAGATGTTTGTCGTGTTGCAACAAACATCTAATCTGTAATCAAGTTCGTTCCACACATTTTGCAGTTTTACACTGTTAACGGTTCTTAATTGTATATTCAATATTTTATATAAAATTTATATTTTTATATAAATATTCCAATAATTATCTAAAAAATTCTTTTAGAAGTTTTATTTACATACCATAATTTAAAACTCTTATTCTAGCTCTTAAATTTTTTGCATTTCCAGTTTTTGTTTTTCAATAAATATTATTGCTTGGTTCCCTCTCGTTTTGTGGAGGGGCTAGTAAGTTGATTTATGTAACTTTTTTCGATTAGTTCAGTTTCCATTTTATAACACAACTATTTATAATTTAAAATATATTTATACTTTCCAACATATTATTTTTATCTAATTCAGGTTTAAGTTTTGTGGTATTCATTAGTCTATATCCTATAATGGGTCATTTTTTAATGTTTCTACCATGTGTTAGCATTCAACAACAGAAACATAGGTTCATAGTATGTCTATATTAGAAAGGACCCCTAACGAAGTTTCAAGTAAGGAGTAGATGGCAAGAGATAGTGTATATATATATATATATATATATATATATAAAATTTATTTATTTAAATAAGCCTCACGTGTATTTAAGCGAATGTGTTGATGCACGTGGTTAGTGTAACACAGTAACTCTTACTTTTAATTTTTGAATCCATTGCTAAATTAATATACCTCTTTCAAATTTGAAGTCTTGTACATTATTACAAACATTTTCAAAGATCACTTGAATTTTATTACACAAACATTTAATATTTAATGATTATTTTTTCAGTGAATTGTGTTTTATAAATATTTATTATTTCTAATTACTCGTTACAAGTTAATAATTACATCACGTACATTATATTTTCTGAAGATGCACGAGTTATTGGTTGCGCGTGTTTGGTTTAACACTCACTTCAAATAGTTTTTTGTGTTTTATGTTAACTCACAAATGTTTTGGTGTCTATTCTTTCCTTCAAGTTTTTTCCTTTTTAATTTTTATTTATTTATTTTTACATAAAAATTTTAATTATCTTGAAAACCCTTAACATAATAAATGTAAAACGTCTGTACCATTGTATACAAATAGTAACAATTTTAAAGTTGCAAATACAAAAATAGAGATTTTTTTTACAAATATATAGCTATATATTTTACAAATATCTAGATACAGAAATATTTGTGCGTCTATGCGTATCAAAATGTCAGGTTCCAAATGAAATCTAAAAGCATTTTTAAAGTTTATGTACAAAAGTATTTACCCAAACGTATGTACAAAAGTATTTACCCAAACGTTCTTATCAACTGACATAACAGAGCAAAATCCGGATTAAATTGAAAAAAGAAAACTTTTAGTGGAAGGAAACAAATAGATGTTATTCACATCGTGGCAGCGGTTTTGTCAGATTATCTGAAATAACATAAAATACACTTTAAAGTTTAAACTGTCGCAAAAAGAACTACAAAATCCCAACAATGGCAAATTTTAAAAGCTATTTTTTAAAGCAGGTTTTATTTAGCAATGATTCGTTTGGAATCATTTATTAGAGAATCATTTACAAAAAATGCAATTTGGTGAGACTTTTAATAGTCAAGCTGAAGAAACTGCCATATGTTTCGAAAAGGAGATTTCAACACTATCTTTATCTCAGACAACTAATTTTGTCCTCACTACTCACAGCTCAGCTAATTCTATGGTAGATTATTGGCCTGCATAATAGAATATCAACTCAATGGTTCGATCCCACAGAGCCAACAGCACATGTAAAAACCCTGAAGATTTTGCATCAAAGTATAAAACATATACATAGTTACTATTAAAAAAAATTAAAAAAAATTGCTAAATAAAATATAAATAACTTTGTAGAAACATATATAATTATGAAGTTGCCAAAAGAGTATTTATCCTTGAACCATTCGTTGACTATCTCCTGCTAGTAAAATATAATTAAAATCCAATATCCATACGTTTGGAACCAGATAGGCACAAAATGAGTAATTTTATTCTTTCAGTTTTTGAAATAATTACAGAAAAGGAAAAAAAATATTATTGCACTATGCATTTTGCACACAAATATATACAGCGCGACCCACTAACAGCGAGCTCGGATCTAGCAATGTATCTATCGGTTATTATGATTTTTTTTCTATAATTTTGGATCTGAAATACTTTTATTTTAAACGTATCGCTGAAAACGAACAATTAGAAGCATGTACATCGGATATTGCTAAATTCTTAGTGTGGGAGAAGTAAAGAAAAAAATCCATGGAACTTCTTGGAGTTAAAGCAAAATTCTAGGATCAACAATGATTCAATGATGGATCAGCAAAGATTCACCCGTAGATGAGTTGAGCTTAAACATTTACCTAAACACATTTCCACATACGTTGAAATAGCCTAAATACATGAAAATTGCCTGCGAATTTTTAGATGCTGCCTGATGGAATGTTCTTCTCCAAAGAGATAAAAACTGCTAGAAACATGCTGGGTTTTTAGGAGAAATCCAACAGTATTATTCCGATCCTATATATGAAGATAGTTCATTGTGGAATATGTTACAATAAGAGTTTTGCAAGATTTTACTATTGACGATTATGCTGATAGTAATTTTTATGTATTGAAACACAAGCACAAGAGACCAGTAATGTTCTCATTGTTACAGTTGCTGATAATACGCAAGATGAATTCGAATCCGAAAAAAACCGAAATTGATTTAAAAAGAGGGAGGGATAACATCTAAAATTGCTGTAGAGAGCCTAAAAAATTTGCGCGATTATTTCGAAGCCCACAACATTAACTGCAGTGACAATTTATATGCAATAGAAAAAGTTTTACGCAAATATGTTGCAAATCCAAAATGTTAAAAGAAAGTCATAGATATTTTTCAATATAAATAAAAGAGCAATGCATTTCTACATACGTTTTTCTATTACAACCTAAATTTTTGTTCACAATATGCAGGCAGATAAGTTATTCTTGCTGTTTACCAAAACTTTTTATCGGTTACTGCGAATATCGGTTGTAACGTATATTTTCTGCTGTCTCTTGTGACTTCGCTATATGAGGACTCCACTCTATTGCAAATAAAGAGTATAAATGCCTAGAAGGAAGATAATTTTAAATAGGAAATAAATTTTTTTCGTGAGGCACCAAAGTGAAGTACGGAAATGTTAAATTAAGATGAAAATATGGAACGTTCAGCCATGCCCGGAACATATTTTGAAATTGCCTAGCTCCCGCTTGTGATAAACAAAGAGTTCGTCTCAAATTCCATTCACGAGCTGCATTATAGAGAAGCGGTAGCATACTGTAAAGAAGGAAGGAGGGGCTTTTTCACTTCGCCCGCAAAAATAAAAATACCAATAAGAGAAAATCCCTTGAACACACGTTAATTGAAAATACCTCGGAGCAATATATAAGGGCTAGAATATCACACCAACAAAATTAATTTTTCCTTTCTCTCTCTCTCTCCGACTCTTCTCCTCGTTTGCAGTCCTTCTGCATTCCTGGAATAGTTGACTTAACGATCGCTTATAGCAATAGATAGGGGTAGTGCACAAATTAATCTCTAGGGCTGCCAGAACTGAGATAAGAAATTCTTTAGGCCCCTTTTTTATTGGTTTGTTTACTTCATAGGGCCTCTTTTGTTTGCTTGCTTTATTTAATAGCGATCCGCTCCAGGCCCTTAGTAGACACGAAAAACTCAGTTCATTTATTTCCTCTGTTCTACTATTTCTACATGCAGTTTGGCACACCTTCCAATGTGAATTGAAGAGCAATCAATAAAATGTAATCAAGACGTCAGTCATGGATCGAACGACGCAGAGGGGCGCAAGAGGCTTCTTTCAGCCCTAGCAAACACCATAATTCGTTATGGCCAGATTTGTAAACAATGCATTTTATTGAAATCGGGTTTAAATCTCTCCAGTCTCCATCTCATTCAAAAAGAAAGTGGAGTTAAAAGAATCTTCGCCTTCTCCTCCTCTTCTTGTTTCAACTTTCTATTATTACGATTAGAAAATAGAAACCGTTTCGGGGGAAATATATTGCAGCGTGGGGTTTATTGTAACGGTTCCTGAATTTCTTAGAAGTTATTTTTCAGATGTGCAAGCAATAAACAATTTTTAAAATGACTTTCGCCGCAGTGATCGAGTCTTAGAAAATCAGTTTCTTTCAGTTGTATATTTTTGCGATTTACAGCGTAGAAGAAGCTTATACTAGATTTACACTGCGAAGCAAGAAGCGGGATAGAAGAAATACGCTGTGTCATTTAGTGGATACGATTTACGGCGCAGAAGTTTACGCTTGGTTAATACTATGGGGCGAAATACGAAACGGAAAATATCCATTTCAGGCGCTGTAGAAGCTTACGAGGTTAAAACTGCAAAGCAAGAAACAAAAAGGCAGATAAATGCGATTTACAACGCAGTATAAGTTTATACTGCTCTAAAAAGCTCAAGGTATGTTAATTTTAATGAGGTACCTTATCTAGGAAATCCAGACTTTAACCTCCAATTGAAAATGATTAAAATTTAAAGCTTAAAGTGGGGCTTTCCAGAGTCAGACTTTGACAAATTTTATGAAAGGCATAGAGATGTAATATTAAGTGGGGGGTCCAAAAGAAGTATTATGATATAATTTAGATGTGGGAGTGCGGCCTTAAAATTAGCGCAGACCTTGAGCAGTGAGCAAGACCAGATGCTGAATATATGGGAATGCTTAAGCTGCTTTATACTACACAGTCAGAAACAGAACAGAAATGCATGACTACAGAGCAGAAGTATACGCTTCCCCGTAAGCTACAATGTAGCCAGCAGCCAATTGGAATTGAAAAATCAAAGTTACTTCTGGAGTTGACGAACATCCAGCGTTTATGTTGGATACAGCATCTGCGTTTTGCTTCATGGTATAAACCTAAGATTGTGAACTGCACACAAAGTTATTGAACTGACATACATTTTGCTCATCATTAGTATAGAATTTATAAAATATGTAATTATTGCTATATCTATAAATCAGAAATTCTTTAATAAACATCTATCTTCGAAATATTCTCAAACTACAACAATCACCTTCCACATACCTTCCTAAATTAGATGACCTCCTTATTTTGTGTTGCTGCTTTATACGAAGCTTTCTAACCATTTAATACTCTGTTAGCTTTTAATGATAAATATATAATCAATCATTAAAACCACGAATATTAAAACGGAAGGGCATTATGCTTGTGGTTTTAGAAATAAAATATTCAAATCATTCATTTTATATATTGAATTGATAAATGCGCCAAAGAATGTTTATGGTAAAAAAAGGTATAGCAACAACTCTTAAACATGAATAACATTCAAGTAAACACCAGAAAAGGATTAACAAGACATTTATGAAGGAGCCTTTATATGGGGGCAAATGACGTATACTCATCATTTTAGAGGAACTATTGAACATTATTTTCCGTTTATCTTTTGCATGTTTGTGCAGTCAAACGAATTTTCTGGAAAATCGCAAGTGACATCTTCAGAACCGAAAATGGAAATCTTTGGTAAGTTCCTTAATCCCATCCGTAATTTAATTCTGAATTCATTTCAGTCATTATCTAAGCTCTGTAGTCAATCTGGAGAAATATGTTTCAAAGAACATTTTTGAACCGTGTAAAAAGCTTTGCTGCCCCAACCGGGAATCGAACCACGGATCTTTGAAATGGCCAGCCGACGCTCTACTGATGGCCACTGGGACGGAATTGCAAACTCTTGTCGTTGAAGTGGTCTCCTCATTTTCCGCCCTCTAATGTCAGATTAACGTGCAACTAACAATCTGACTTACCACCTCCTGCTATTTTTACCTCAGATTAGCCTTCTGATACTATTTTTTATCCACTAGGTTTGACTTCCTGCTTGGTCGTTGTCCTCCCGATTTGAAATCGGTGCTCAATATAGAGTAATTTGCACTAACCTACAGGATTGATTTACTCGGGGGCCATTGTAAAGTGCCTTGCCGCTTCAACAGTGAATCAAACCACGGATCTTCCTACTGGCCAGCCGACGCTCTACCGTTGAGCTACTGGGGAATTGAAAGTTCTTATCGTCGAAGTAAACTCTGCAACCGGAAGTGGAAAAGAAACAGGAAGTTAAAATTCTTAGCAAACCACCTTGCCTCCTCCAAAATTTGATGCTGAATCCATATCAGTTATCAAATACATTTACAGCCAATCTTGAAAAATGTATTTCAAGTAAAATGAAAATTTTAGAACCGGAAATAGAAACAGAACAGGAAGTGGAATTCAGTAATAAAATCTCCCATTCTCCTCCGGAATTCGACGTTAAATCCAAATCAGTCATCATATGAGCTCTATCTACAGAAAATACTGAAAAATAGATGTTTCAAGGAAATTGTTTTCTAAAAAAAAATACTATGGCAGCACTTTTGCCCCCAAAAGAACGTCGCATTTCAAAATAACATACTTAAAATCAGATTATTTAAACGTCGAAGCAATAAAAGTTTTATATATTTGTTATAGAATTTGAAGAACAGAAAGATACGTTTTATTAAGGTGGGGGATAGCAAAAACAAACGTCGTTCAATCAAATATGATTTCTGAGCTAAAATAAGGCATGGAAAAAAAAACATTCACACAGAATGTACTCTGTTTAAAGGCGAACAATTCATTTGATTTAAAAGGAAAAAAAATCAACATTCAAAATTAGATCTTTTTTTTTTTTTTTTTTTTTTTTTTACAACAAATGAAACGGAAAGCAGCAGCAACAATAAGCAAATTCCACATCAATTTCCAACTACACGAGACGATAATTAAAATTACAATCAGACAAATCTGTTACAACATATTCCAAAGGTTCAAACTGAATCCTACAAATTGATAATGGGTCACAAAAATAAAAGAAAAGCCCAAATAAGTCACGTATGTTAAAAAAAGGAAACGTATCTATTAAGTACGTAAAAACAGCTTAAAAAATTCAATTCCGGAATGTTTTTCTTTTGTTTTTTCATACATGTTCAATTAATTAAGTAATCAAAGAAGTCTGAACAAGACAGTAAATGAACTAGACTTATAGCTACAGCGTGGATTACTTCAAGTTAATTTAATGTCACAGTTTTTTTGTAACATGCCTTTTACAATATTTGCTAACAGAAAGCTTTTTAGTTTTGAAGCTGAATTAAAATTATCGAAAAAAAAGAGAGACATTTTGTACGATATAAAGAGAAGAAGCTTTATATGTTCTAAGTCTAAAATGCAGTTTTATGCATTATTTAATTGAGTACATTAGATCCATCCCATTGCATTCGATTAAAAATCTATAACATTAAGAGGAAATAACTAGTGGTCTATGTAATATTCACAATTGTTTTACTATAAATGCAACATGCGTAATTAAGCTGATTTTCCTTCCGCGTCTCTTCAGATTATTCCTAGTTTAAACTTTGAAAACTTTATAGTTCATTAATATTCCTATCGGAAACACGATGCTTTAAAATTACAAAAGTTTCCCGAACATTTAATATTAAAATATTTAGCAATTTTAATACAGAATTGCTAGCTCTTATCTTTGCTTCTCGTTAAAATACCTCGTTTAAATTATTTCGAGTTTCGCTGCACTTTCAATTAGTATCTTAGTTACAGTACTTTAACATAGCCCAGACCTTTTAACATAGATAATCTGAGTGTATGCACACAGATTTTAATAAATAGGTGTAACAGACATATTTTATTAAAAAAAAAGCTTACATTAAGAGACTGTATAAAAAATTTGAAAGAAAAAACATTCATGTTATTCTTGTAACATAAAATATGATATGAAATAAAACTGTTGGATTGTTTAATGTCGCTTAAGGTGTAATGAAATATTTTTGCTGATACTTTCATAACTTTCATTACTGCTTTTTTAATTTCATTCATGTTTTATTTAATTGGCCTCATCTTTTCTTTCTCGTCTCTCGGGTAAAAGGAAAAAATGTTTAAAAAGTATATTTTTATAGATGAAGTGACGTTTCCTTAATTGGGGTATTTCAAACAAAAGTCATATTTAAGAAGTCAACAAAATACCAAACGAATTGTTTACTTTTGCGGTAGTGTGCGACAAATATTTAAAATATTTTAAGTACAACATTTAGTTATATTTTTAAATATACTACTTAAGATAATTTCGTTCTTCATGCAAACTTTGGGAATTCCATTGAATAATTTAAACCTGAATTATGAAAATTTCATGAACATATTCTGACATATTTCGCAAGTTTGGGAAGAATTCTTGAATTTTTGACATTTACAAAATAAAATACTGCAGTATTTTCGTTAGTAAATTAAAATCAAACAATTCCATTTCAAAATATGCATGTGAATCAAACCATGTGCAAACTGTTGGAAAACAAATAGAATCACAACTTTGACAACTTTATCGTAGAGAAAGCGCGCAGATGATACCTAGCTCCTACTGTGCAAAGTACTACGGAATTAAAAGCAGCATCAGTAAATAAATACCGGAATTAACATTTCCTACTCGACTTTAAAAAGCAAGACTAAAATAAACGTCGTGAGAAGCATTGCATCTGCTAAACCGCAGAAGATTCCGTTTTTACTTAAATCCAGAAACTCAATATTTTGCATCAATATTCTGTTGCGTTAGCTAAACAAAAACATTTTACAGGGAGGAAGGGGATAAAATCACGCATTTTTCACGTTTTCAAAAGCAAACACACATTTCGGAACTAGAAACATGTGAGAAATCCCAAATAGGAAATACTATAAAGGCATATTTGCATACATATAACTTTTAGCGGAGACAGGGAATATTATATATATTATTTCATCATATATATATATATATATATATATATATATATATATATATATATATATATATATATATATATATATATATATATATATGGATGTATGTATGTAACATTCCTTTCGTTTTAATTCTCTGTGAATTGAGATCGCCACAATAAATTTTAGAGTCTTTGGCAAAATTTCAATTTCAATATTATTTACACCTGGAGCATCCACTACATCTTCCCGGCAAGATTAATTTGCTATGGAACCATTGTAAATACATTATGACTCAAAAGGGAATAGAATTTCTTCTTGCCTGACGACTCAATCATCTCAGTAGTCCAGTCTATTATCTTTCCTTCTATATTTAAAGTGGACCTCACATAAATTAGCTTGAAACGTATACTACACGTTTTAAGAAACTATGCATACTCATTTGCCAAAATCCTATTGTCAGCTATAGAGCGAAACTGGTAAGCAACAGAAAAAGTATCGCAGTCAATATTATCTTCAAAAGGCTAAGAAAGTCGTGGATACGATAATATTCCACAAACTCACTTGTCTTTATATTAGTTTCCGTTGTCAAGTTATTTTTTTAAAAAAAATCGGCGCGGCAATTTTTTGCAGTGTTCTTTTTTTTTTCAACCATCATGCTTCACACCAAATTTAATTTCAATCAGTTGAGTAGTTTCAGAAATATTGTAAAATGTTCAAAATGAGTATCTGCATACTTTTCAGAAGACATTAACACCCATGCCACATTTATACATTTTACCACATACAATATCGAGAGTAGAATATTATGATTGGTGAACATAAAAACTATTTCTGGAATCGTTTAGAAAATTCAACAGTATGTGTTCCGTGCTTTACACATCTGCTAATTTAAACAAAACTGAACTAATCAGTTTCAGAGATAGAAGCACACGCACGTCTCAATTCTACCAAAATCTCCTTTAAAAGCTAATAAATATACTTTGGGTATACCCGAGCTGGTACTTTATTAAAATTTCTGATCACGTTAGCCCAACAGACAACTTCTATGTTCTAAACTTAGATGAAGGCAAGCACACGCAAAAGCTGTAAATCTTCAGCTGAGCAAATATAGTGAGGAAAGGCCATGTCTGACGAAAATTGTTTACATGTTTTCTAATGTATGGAGATATTTCTACTAATATTAATGTCAGCGTATGGAAATGCTTTATTTTATAAATGTACAAAATTCATTAAGTACCAGCAATTTGTAGCAATAGCTTTGAAGTCATGACTGCAATGTGAATTGAAATATATATATATATATATATATATATAGGGTGTCCCAAAAACATTGACCTCGGCTTTCATTCCTTAAATATTGATCTTAGACATATATAATAAATTACAAAGTTTCGTAAAAAAGGTATGGAATTTTATTTATGAAATCGATTAAAATTTTCAAGAATTAAATTTTAAGAGATACAAAATTTAAATTTTTATACGGCCCCCGTACAAAAGCATTTCCAATGAGTAAAATGTGCCCCATACACTAATAAGGTGATGTACAAAATTTCAGCATATTATCATAAAGGTGATGTACAAAATTTCAGCATTTTATCATAAAAAAAAGTCCCAGAGTTTAAACAAAGTTGGTGAGGGATTAATCACACATTAAAATGTAAATGTTTACAGCAAGAGTGCAAATGACGGAACACCGAAATGCATCATAGGCAAATAATATCTGCCTCTTATCTTTAACCGATCTTTGGCATGGATGGAAAACATTTTGAACAAGCTTTGTAATCTTTGTATAAAGTTTTCGCATCTCTGGGAATTTTTATGATAAAATGCTAAAATTTTGTACATCACCTTTTTAGTATATGGGGCACATTTTATTCATTGGAAATGTTTTTGTACGGGGTCGTATAAAAATTTAAATTTTGTATTTCTTAAAATTTAATTCCCTTGAAAATTTTAATCGATTTCATAAAATTCTGTTCCTTTTTTTACGCAACTTTGTAATTTGTTATATATGTCTAAGATCAATACTTAAGGAATAAAAGCCGAGGTCAATGTTTTTGGGACACCCTGTGTATATATGCATATATATATATATATAATTCATCATCTCCATGTCTTCTAACAGTTAAACACTTCGTATAATTAACTTTAACCTGCTTTGCGAAAAACTGTTTAGTCAGTAACTCAAAATTCACTGTAACCTGTTCTGAGATGATTGGTAATACATGCTTTTTCAGTAGTCCCACAGTACAAGGGGTAGATATATTTTCATTTTATTTTCATTATATTCATTTGATATTACTTTATATTACTTTGTATCCTCATTTAAATCATTAGCCACTAGCTGGTGCAAAAGAATATTATATTCATGATTGATTTTTTTATGTATTTGATCCACTTTGTATTTTCATCTACGTCGGGCCATGTACATTATTTCTGTAATACATTTTACAGTTGTGTACACAGAAACGTAGAATCAGCATTAATGAAACATGCATGGCCCTTGATAACGTACATGGTTTCAGAAATCCTTTTCATATTCATCATATTTCTTTTGTATTCACTTTATTCCATTTATTCCATTTCCAAACTTCATGGGAGCTAGAAAAGGCCTAGCTCATCGTGTTACACTTGGTTTCCGTTTTGCAAATTTTCACCTTTACCTTCAGTTTACAAGCTATTTACTTTGGTATTTCTCGGGTATATATTAAAGTAATCATAAAAAATCTTCAATTTTATATATATATATATATATATATATATATATATATTATTGTATTCTCATATAATTACAAGGCATTACGCTGGTATATTTGATTATTTTGTTTGATTATTTTTATATTTATATCTGATCCATTTTCTACATTCTTCTACGTCGGGTCATGTGCATAATTTCTGTAATACAATTTACAGTAATGCATACAGAAACGTAGAAGTTGAGCATTAACGAACCAGGCATGGCCCTTAAAAAAGTACATGGTTTCGGAAATGCTTTTTTATTCATTTTAAAATATTTTTTGGGAGCCAGAAAGGCCTAGCTCCACGTGCGAATTTTTCTGCTTGCAACTTTTCATCTTATACACTATTCATGAATTTGCATCATGTATGTTTATGCAGGGAACAAGGGGATTAGTACCTTTAGTACCTGTATTACATATATGATTTATAACACTAAAAATTTTAATCTAAGGGTGTAGTTAAGGGATTATATTCACCAATCTTTACCACATGTAATTCTTTTTTCAATTACTTACCTTATATAAATGAATAGGGAAAGAAGGGTATTTCATACCCATTTAGTACCTGTTTCATTTATAATGTTCTACTTATCATTTTCACAAGTTTGTCGTATAATCATTTTTGATTTCAAATTTTCACTTCAGACCATCTTATTTTCACTTTTGCTATACAGACCATTCTCAATAAGTGATCAATCTCTGGTATATATAATATAAGTAAATTAAAATTCTTCAACTATATATATATATATATATATATATATATACGACCACGAGTAAAGGAAAAAAGTACGTGTAAAAAGTTGAGAATATTATATAAAAAACTAAGTAAAAATATTCATTTTACTGAGATACATTCAAGTGGGGCGAGTTCCTGTTAAAAAGCTATTTCCTATACCAATTTTTGTACTTTATTTTTCATAATAAAATATTTTTAAATTTATAAAATTATTTGAAATAAAATACAGTCATAGATAATCATTATATTTAAGAAAATAAAGTTAAATATCGTAAATTCAAATTACCATACTCAATATGTTTTAACCGTTTTTGCACATTTATTTCGTATAGTCATACCAATTTTCTGAAAAACCGGAAGGGACATCTTCCGAATGGGAAGTAATTGTGCTTAGTGAACCACCCCCTCCCCCATTCTGAAATTCAATACTTAATATAGATCATCGTTTCAACTCTATTTAACTAATCCTGAGAAATAGACGTTTCAAGGAAATTTTTTTAACCTGATGTGGAAAAGAAGCCGGAAATGAAAATCTTTAGTACTTTTTCCAGAATTTGATACTAATATTGAATTGAATGATCTTGATGCCATATCAGTTGTCATCTAAGCTGTATCTATAGCCAATCTTAACAAACAGATGTTTCAAGCAAAATGAAAATTTTTGAAGCGGAAATGGAAAAATAATCGGAAGTAGAAATCTTTAGTGAACTCCTACCTCCTCCAAAATTTAATGCTGTATCCATATTAGGTATAATTTAAAATCCATCTATAGCAGAATATAAATAGATGCATGAAACAAATGACAGAAAATTTCGCACAGGTCAATATGTGCTATTAAGCCCAGATTAAGCTAATTACATCTGTGCTAAAATTAAGCTCAGACAGACTAAGTTCGTAACATAACATGTTCAACGGCTTGTTTTTCTCACAGTTAGAATAGTACTCCTATTGAAGGTAACACAAACTTGGCCATTGCAACTTCATGCAACCCGAGCCAATCTTGAAGACAGCTGCGTAGTAGGACTATATTTACCGGCCTCCACGAAGGTTAAAAAAATTGTAGTACATAACAAGTTTTCCAGCTGCCATTGTAAGCAAAATCGCCACAAAGTATTTTTGAGGGATAGTTTTACACTTCCTTCTAAAATTTGAAGAGTGCTTTTACGAAGTGGACTATTAAAAAAATAGGTAATAGTATAAATAATTTTCTTATATATTTCTAACCACTGTAATACTTATTTTCAAAAATAATATTAATTAAAACATGTGTCTACTTTCCTGACTTTATGGAGTGACTTCTCTGTTTCTCTTATTCTGAAAAATGCTCGTTTTGCGTCTGAAACAATTGATACTCTTATATTTTTGTTTTATGATATTTTACAAATGGAGGTTTTTATCCACAAATACAGTGCTGGCGTACTTTATGCGAAAAGCGGCTGTTACAGGTAAGTGTGTTACTTTTATTCAGTTACCAGTGAACTTTGTTTCATAATATAATTCATGTCATTAAAAAACAACAAATTTTCATTTAATCAGAAAATCTACATTTAATTAAAAGACGTATAAAACAAATGTTTCAGAGCTATAAAACATACTCTTAATGACCACAACAAAATAACGAAATATTTTCTTCCTAATGGAAACAGAAATACAATTTAAAATAATTCATTAATATTATTTTTCTCATTTTTAACTAGGAGAAATTACTTTCCTCTAAATACTATTCAGTCTCTTTATAATAAATAAAGATTTGATATTGGAGGCACACAATTTTCCGCACATATTGCAATAACTTTGAGTCTTTCCCAAGCTAAATAATGATGTACATGATCCACGATACAATGTTTGTGACGTTGGATTCTACATTAGTATTTGGCGCTTTTCTAGAAACCAACATGTAAAACTGTTTTGAAGTACCCAATTATCTAATATTTCGCGCAAATCTAACTTGACAATTAAAAATATTACTAGCATTCGCTAAGTAATATTGTTCATATATTAAAAATATTTTAATAATTAATTTATCGATTTGGCGATATTTTCATAATTTTGGCACCATCTTAAAAAAGTTATCCCGCTGGCGATATTTCGCAAATTATTTTCCCATCTCGCAAATTTATCGCCAAGCATGTTTGACGATACACATATTTTATTTTACAGCTTTTTAAATTTATGCAATTTTTAGATAAATTTATTTAGAAAACGTGTAATATTTCGAGTTTTATTAAAGTTTTATTGTAATATTAGCGTTATTCGTTTTCAAATGAAAACTTTGTGTGCAATAATTATTTATTTAACATTATTGACTGTCCTGTCCTTTTCCTGATTTTTTCAAAAATTAATCTGAAAATTTGGGGGGGGGGGGGGGTATGCCAAGCATTCGATCGCGTTTAAGATCAATAGGTTTCCAGTATTTGTCGATTGTAATAATTGTTCCAAATTACGCCCATTCGTTCGTGATATATCGTATACACAGGCTCGCATATACGCAGACACGCACATACACACAGATATCACCTCAGAAACGTACGATTCGAGTTCAGGGGCACTTGGAACGCGCCCGTCCATCGAAAACTCAAATTCGAATTTTCGACCCCATGACAATACGCTCCCTATACATTATAATATATATGTAGGGAAAATAAAAATTCCATTATATAATGACTTTAGATATACATCTGCACATGTGTTTACTGACATTCACCAGCTATTTTAATGGCAATTTCTTTTATTTCAAAATCCTTACTTTGAAAAGAAACGTTTTTGTTCCCTACTTTTAAAAATACTAAAATATACTCGCAATTAAAACTAAATCGTATTTTAAAAAGGCATTCCTTGCAGCAGAAATCTATAATAAGCATTCTGAAAGAAAGATCCAATTACGAAAAATTCAGGCAAATAGAGGAAGCATCCCCATTATAAAAACTGGGCAAACAATTGTTTATAAAAGATCGAACTGATTCGATAAAATTGTACCTTTTTAAAGGTAAAGATACGAGAAAGAAAATTTTTCAGATGCTCACAAATCAGCCAATTCAAGTGTCATCCATCATGTAAACAAGAAATAAGTAGTTTTTAAAGGGCCAACGTTAACTTTTGATTTGTTTAAATTTTGCATGAAAAAAAAAGGAGATTTCTTAACTTTTAGATACATTTCGAACGAATGAAATACTATGAAATCGATTACATAATTTTAAATAATGCATTCGGTGTCCCGTATTTTACATTTTCCAGGATGTAAAGATGAAATTGTCTCCATGGAAACGGTTGATCGAGTCTACTTCAGTACATCACTGTTATGAGGATCTCAAAATCTGCTTCTCTCCCATACACCTATATCGGAATTCTTAACACATCCCTCCCTTTAGATTACGCGTGGAGAAATTAAATTTCAAGTTCGGTATCGTTTGACATAAATCAATCGAATTAATAATCAGCGGCCACTCCGCATAACTTTTAACGGTTGTAGACAAGTAAATTTAAAATAATTTGACCGGCAGAGAAACTCATTAGTCGAACCACTTTACTTTCCGAATGAACTTTGTTTTGATTTAGGATCCATTTTAATCCTGTTAGCACCTTGATTTATCGCTTAATAAAGTATTTGTGGTACTCAGCGAAATTTGATTAGTAGTGATGGAGGAGCGAGAAAATCCGGGGAGGCGAAGAAAATTATGAAATCAACCATGAGAAGACTTCCACATTTGAAGGGGGTTTATTAAATTGAATCATTTATCAAGGCCTTTATAAAAGGGGAACAAATATGAGAGGAAATATTAAAATTATTTTCAATTGAGTCATCTCATTCTTGTAATGCCATAGACCACGACATATATTTCATTGTTGAATCTGGTATAGTTCCCTCAGCACTCCCAATATTTAAACTGAATACCGAACAAAAACTTATGCGTACTGAAATGTTTATGTGATTCTTTCTATACATAATAATGCAGAAACATGCAAAATTAAAATTATGAACAGTTGCATGAGACGGTTGTAGACATGGTGCATTCATGCACATTCAAACAACAAAGTTTTGCCTTACTACTCGCTGAAGTATAACATTTTTTTAATGGAGAAAAAAGGGTTAAAGATAAAAGCAAAAAGATGGATCAATCATGCTTAAAGCATTGATTATGAAACACTTTCCAACTTCAATCCAATTTTATTTAAACATGTCTAAAATGCAATACATTCCTCCGTAATATTTTAAAACTTATCACAATACTACATTAATTTATTATATTTAAAATTTTAAACCTTCATCGAAAAAAATGAACTTCATTCAAATGACGGCATTGAAATATAAATTGCCTGGTTTAAACATCTCTAAAATGCGATACATTCCTCGGTAATATTTTCAAAACTATCATAATACTACGATAATTTATTATATTTGAAAACTTCATCAAAAACAACTGAAATTCATTCAAATGACGTCATAGAAAAAATAACACGCCTGAATCTCTCAATAAAAACAGCATTTCATTCATAACTTTTTCCCATTCATTTCATTCATCACAATACTATAAAAATTTATTTTATTTAAAAATTAAGACCATGGAGCTACAAGTAATTAAACTCTATGCGTAAAACTTCATCGAAAAAAATCGTCCTTCTCTTTGCAAAATCAATGAATATTTCATTCATATCAGCTATGCAGACTCCATGAACTAAATGATTTTGCGTTAAAGAAATACAGCAATTCTAATACAATTCATTCTACATATTTTGCTGTTTACATTTTACATAGGTGAAAAATAGGCTTCGTTGTAGAAATAATCAAATTTGGATGAGCATTTAAACTCAAACATATTGTAATTGCGTTGTTTCAGTATGTAGATGCACAGAATTTAAGCAGAAATAAAGTGGTTTTAGGACGGATACAACACTCAATATGAATTAAAGAGAACTTTAAAAATCACGATTTTGAGACAAGATGGATGCCATATATCATTTTGAAGTGGGTCACGTGATCTTTTCATATCATGGTCACGTGATCGCTTCATATAAGAGGTGTTATTATTATTTTAATTTTTATTTAAAAAACTACTGAATATATCTCGCTGAATTTTTTTTTATATATTTTATGGAAGAATTTGAATATTACCTAAAATTTTCGAAACAATTTGTGAATTTTAAATTCGCTTAAAAAATGTTTGAAAAATTATATCCCATAAGATTCAATGTATTTCATTTTTTCAACCCGGGTTCAGTCCAAAACTAATAGGGTGATATTATTCATTTATTATTCCCATTTATTATTCCCATTTCATTTATTATTCCTCATTATTCCCATAGGTCCTACAGACCGTCTGAACAACATACTAAAATTTCATTTTGATTAAGTCATTTTTACGGCAGTTATCGTGCTAACGGACAGACAGACAGACAGAATGAACAAAGTCATAAACACTTTTCAACTTTGTTGTAAAGTGTTAAAAAAGAATAATGTTAGATAGGTTATTGTTCCAATAGAGGCATATCCCCTCAATGACATGTTCAAAACCAATGTAGTACAAATGCAACATTGCGACAATATTGAAATTTGTATATTTTGCTAATATTACTTTCCTTATATACATAATGTATAAGGAAAGTATTGTGACGGGGTCGAAAATTCGAATTCGAGTTTTCGACGGGAGAGCACGTTTCAAGCATCCCTGATCACGAATCAAACATTTTTGAAATGATGTCTGTGTGTGTGTGTGTGTGTGTGAAAGTATGTGTGTGTGTGTGTGTGTGTGAAAGTATGTGTGTGTGTGGGTCTGTGGAGACGATAACTGACGAACGAATGGACCGATTTGAACCAAATTTGGTTCAAAAGTCACAATCTGTAAACACTGGAAGCCTATTGCTTTTATACGCAATCGAATGTTCAGAACCCCCCTAAATTTTCGAATGAAATTTTGAAAAAATCGTCAAAAAATCAAAACCACCAATAAAGTTACGCAAATAGACATTTCTTATGTAATTTTTCATTAGAAAACGATTGACATAAATTTTAGAACGCTAACACGAGCCGTTTTTGAGATATTGTACATTTTTCAAAAAAAATATCAAAACGTCATATAAAAAAAAAAAAAATTCCTATTGATAAACATGTTCACTTTTCATATGTAATACCATGCGATAAATTGGGTGACATCATTCTCGTGGATCTAGCTCGTTCCATTCATGAAAAAAGATACTCTGAGTAACACTTTTGTATTTGGACGCCAATAGTCATTTATCGGCTGTAAGAATAACTTATTTCTTAGTGCATAACGCTTGGCGAGATTTTGGCGACGAATTTGGCGGAATGTCGCCAACTTGGCGACTTTTTGAAATGTTGCCAAATTAACGAAAATCTCGCCAAATGGATAAAAATGACGCTAAATCAATGAAGATGACGACTAATTGTCGAAAATTCAATGTCTTGGAAAGAATATTCGCATCTACTATAAGAAAAACCTATTTTTTTACTGTAAAAGTAGTAAATTCATTACATTATATAAGGAAAGTCATGTGTTACCCACATCAGATTTTTTTAGCTTTATGATGTCAATATTGGTCCACTATATGCAGTATTTTTCCTAAACATGGAAAAAAAAATTCAGTTTTGCATATATTGGAACTAATGGCAGATTATATTTAACCAATACCGGTCCATTATTATCTAAATATTGGAAGTATTTACGAAATACACTAAATATTAGCGAAATGTTATACACACAAAGATTATATATTGGGAATATTAGAAATATGCCCACACCTGTTTTTTTACTTTCCTTATATACATAATGTGTAAGGAAAGTATTGCGACGGGGTCGAAAATTCGAATTCGAGTTTTCGACGGGAGAGCACGTTTCAAGCATCCCTGATCACGAATCAAACATTTTTGAAGTGATGTCTGTGTGTGTGTGTGTGTGTGCGTGTAAAAGTATGTGTGTGTGTGTGTCAGTGAGTCTGTGGAGACGATAACTGACGAACGAATGGGCCGATTTGAACGAAATTTGGTACAAAAATTACAATCCGTAAACACTGGAAGCCTATTGTTTTTATACGCAATCGAATGTTCAGAACCCCCCTAAATTTTCGAGTGAAATTTTGAAAAAATCGTCAAAAAATCAAAACCGCTAATAAAGTTACGCAAATAGACATTTCTTACGTAATTTTTCATTAGAAAACGATTGACATAAATTTTAGAACGCTAACATGAACTGTTCGCGAGATATTACACATTTTTAAAAAAAAATTATCAAAAAGTCATAAAATAAGAAAAAAAATATTTCCCATTGAGAAACATGTTCACTTTTCATATGTAATACCATGCGATAAATTGGGTGACATCATTCTCGTGGATCTAGCTTGTTCCATTCATGAAAAAAGATACTTTGAGTAATTCTTTTGTATTTGAACGCCAATAGTAATTTATCTGCTGTAAGAATAACTTATTTCTTCGTCCATAACGCTTGGCGTGATTTTGGCGACGAATTTGGTGGAATGTCGCCAACTTGGCGACTGTTTTAAATGTTGCTAAATTAACGAAAAACTCGCCAAACTGATAAAAATGACGCTAAATCAATGACGACTCATTCATGATGACGAGCGGGAAAATGACAACTCATTGACGAAAATTCAATATCTTGGAAAGAATGTAAATAACTACTATGAAAATAATCAATTTTTTTTTTACTGTAAAAGCAGTAAATTTATTGCGTTATATAAGGAAAGTCATGTGCTGCCCACATCATATTTTTTATTTTTTTTGGTTTGATAGTGCGTGGATATAAACTCAAAAACCCAAACATACCAGATTTGAGTGTATTAAAAATGTACGGGTTACTAACAAAACACGGGGTGTGGCAAAGTAATGAGACTGGTTTGACAAAAATGTATTTTATCTATGGATAATTTAAAATGTGATCCTTCGACTCTATGCACAATTTCCTCAAGGTTATTCACATTACTGAGAGCAACAGTTACCTTACACCTTTCTGGTAGGTCGGAAGGTCTGGGTCTCAACAACAACATTACTGAGAGCATTTCTGGAACACATTTTACGGAATTTTGCCCGAGACCCGTGTTTTGATTTCCTGAATGTCACAAACAAATTCTAAACGACATACATTTTAAACACAGAAAAAATTGCAGACGCAAAATTTGGTCTGTGTCCAGATTACTTATGCAAAGTTTATGATTTGTAACAGAATTTGCTTTGATTAACAAAGTCTATCTTAAAACAAAACATCAGTGCATATGACTTGCGATTTATCCTGTTTCCATTTCAATGACAACACAAACAGACATATCCTTACGCATTAAGAAATTACTCGAAAAAATTCTGGATTGCGACATTCATAGATCACGAGAATTAAATTCTGATATCTATATCGACAAATAGAGTAGGATTGGGGAAATGTTACGAACAAATGCAGTCTGTGTCTCAAGTCGCAAGGTAATCAATACAGTACAAAAATAATAAGCCCCATTACTTTATTGTTGACTTTTGTGTTCAAAGCTGATATAATCGAGAAACACTAATTGTAAAACAATTTATTTATGAATTTTTACTTTCCCTGCAATACATGGTAATGTATAGGGAAAGTATTGGAATCATGCCGAAAATCGTATTGCGGGGAAAGTAAAAATGATAAGTTGGATCATTGCTCTACGGTCATATTGTACATATGGAAACTAATTAGTTGAAGAGTTTCAAGAGGATTTCCAACAGCTAGCTCTATGCACTTACGATAAAGATAATAACTTAAATCCATCCCAAGCGAAACTAAAAGCTGCAGATGAGTCCGTTGTTAGAAATGATATTCATAACTTCAAAATTGATGAACACTCCAAGTGCATCCAGTAGATCTTTAACCATCGACAATTCTGATAAATTTACACATCGATGGTGACATAGGAATTTAATTACAGTCAAGATACTATAAAGTTAAGGCATCGGGAATTCACAACTAATGTTAAAATATAACAACTGTGGAAAAAATGATTTGTTATAAAATACGAGACTCGTAAAAGTAAAGGACAATTGAATTAACATTATTAGAATCAAATAAACCGCTATAAAATACAAGGATGAATAAACCAGTAATTTTCTCCGCAACAGTAATCATATAATTGTATGATAAAATTCCCAATCTCATTTATAATTCAATTAGTTTCACACTTCCCGGGACATAAAATTGGAATCAGCTCTCTTGATCATTAGCCCAGCAGTTTCCAGAGAAAAGATTCTAAAGCATATCCTCTTCAACTTAGTTTGGAAGAAAGAAAGTGCGAATTCAGCTCAGTGTTATCTTAATTTGGGGCACAATAACTTCCGCCCCACTTCTTGCTTTATGGCTTCCAATACTTTTTAAAAATGCAGAGTCTCGAAATTTTTCTTTCAAGAAGATACCTTACTTACAACTCCAAAGGATGAGGTTTTTATAAAAAGAAACTTAACTTTAATGACCACAGCAACATCTATAGTGGCATTTTTTTTTCTACCAAGTGTTCGCTGGTCGAAAAATTGTGTATTGCTTGATTTTGCAGTGTTCTTTTTTGTATGTTCAAGCAGTTGTTCAACTATCGCTGAAGTAGTCCTTGATGTGGTGCATTTTAATCTCTGCATGCTCTTCACGTAAGCCCTTATAAATGCCACAGCAACCATAGCGCCTTTTAGTGCTAAAAATTCATCACAAATTAAGTAAGAACGCATGAATATGTTGGGGCATAAACATGTTGATACTATTTTCTAGATATTAAAATAGAAAGCTTTTGGAGATCTTTAAATATGAATTTTTAGGCTGGGGAATTTTTGTATAGATATTTTTAAATGAGAAGTTTTAAATACGAATGCTGCTGTTAAGGCCAAAAATTTCATTTCATACGTAGTTTTCAGTGTAGTCAAGAAAATTTAGTTATATATATATATATATATATATATATATATATATATATATATATATATATATATATATATATATTACATGATTAATATTTAAAGGAAAGACCATGAATGGATGAAAATGACATAAAGGTATAATTTATTCGATGATCTTCTATGATAACTGTATCGCATTTAACGTTAAGTGTGTGTAAAGTATTATGAATTATGATTTATTAAGTATTTAATATTACAAGGTTCCCGCAGTTTTCCAAATAAAAATCAAGCAGTTTGAAGAACCTAAATTTTATTTTTCAAGAACCACGTATTTTACTCGTTTCCATTAAATTTTGGCAACAGAAGAATTAAAAAGTTTTTAGCTATTAAACATAAAATTCATTTTTTGAAAGAAACAAATAAATTACTTTCACGAAAAAGAAAAAGTAAATATGGTGAAAGCGATTATAGTAAAACTACGAGTATGCTCGGAGCTTGAAGAAAAATTGCATGACAAAGCTAACATTTTGAAGTGAAAGCGTAAAAATCAAGGACTTATAAGGGACCCCACCCATTACAAAATTTAAGCACTTTAAAGGGCCCTTGAAAACCCATATAAAAATCGAGCACTTTCTAAAGATTTTCAAGAACAGTGGAACACCATTATATAGCACAGAATAAAGGGGTTACAGACCAAAAAATAAATAACATATATATTGGTTTTTCATATGAATGAAATTTAATACTCAGATTAACAATACGAATTAAAATTTAAACAAATAACCATAACTTTCTTCCTTCAGTTTGATTTTAAAAAAGCCTGGGAGAGTGGATGGATGATTTATAATCACTATTGTAGAGTGAATTGAAGATGATAGATATTTTGAAAGCAAATAAGTAGGATTCAAAAGATTTTGGTCTAACAGCATGAAATTGCCTGCAGTCAAAGAGATAAAACAAAAGCACATTTTCTTAACTTTTCAGCCCAATTACCCTTTTACGGGAGTTTTTAAGTCCTGGTAAATCCCTTCTATTTCGTTTCTTTATATATTTCATTCTTTGATTCCTTTTTCAGCATTGTGACTGAATAAACAGCAAGAAAAATTTACATTCAATTCGAAAATTTCGAAGTCAGATATTTAAGGGCTATCTTAACATATATTAGACATATAGCAGAAAATATGCTTTACGTAAAGCGGGTTTATTAAAATTTAAACAGCGGAAGATGAAGAGAATATCAACTGAGTTTGTAAGTTTATATTACAGTACTTTGATTTGAGGCATAGGACACGACTGAAACACGGGGGAAAAAAAAAACTTTTTTCTAATTTGTCACTCGTTTAATTTGTTTGGGGTATCAAATAAACAAACTCACATTTTTATTTTACAGTAAGATTTTTTTTAACGAGCAAAACGGACTGGCATGCAAAGCAATTTATAAGGTTATACACACTTAAACTCCAGAAGTAAAACTGTTTCAAATACAAGTATTGTTTTCATGCATAGAAAAATCATATGTTGGTAATATCAGGCCTCGTATTAGCCTTATATCATCAATATAACTTGTTATTTCAGACAATTCATTATACACGAGACTTTCTCATGTACATGCTTTCTGTGCCATTATGAGGAGGAAATTAATGAATCCACAAACAATAAAATCTTAATATGTAAGAATTGAGTCGTCATACTAGAGTTCATTAAGTGTATTCCATCCAAACTTTGAAATATGAAGATTGTTGATAAGAGCTATACTAATCTACTATCAATACTCTTGAAAAATACGTTAACAAATTTAGTATCAATAATCTTGACGAATACGTTATAATTGAAATATACCAGCTTCCTTAGTAGAAAGTTTAGATATACAATGTTACGCCAATACTAGCATGTGTGATTTTCATCAATATTGAATCAAAACATAAAATATCCCAGTAATACTCGCTTTACCTAAAAAATGCATCTGCTATTTGGTAAATAATGGTTAACCCAAAATGGGCTACATATTTACTTTTGTCCTCTTTTGTGGAGCATAAAAGTAAATATTGGGTGAATGTCCAATTTTGAGTCAATACTGCGGCCCAATATCGGATAACATCGGAATTAAAAACGAACCCATTTTTAATGAAAGTGGAGGATCTTGTAAAATGGCATTAAAGCGTTAAATTTGCTATAAAAATGTTATCACAATATTAACTTTTTACTGAAGGGAAATTTTATTGTCTTCTTTATTTCCAGGAATGCGCTATATTTTATTGTGAACTGATTACTAAAAATAAATAAATAAAGTAAAAATAAATAAAACACAAATATCAAACTCAATATTGAATGTCAATATCAATTCCTTACTAGGGTTAACCAATCTCAGAATGTACCATTCTATGTAATAAAATAAATGATTCAAAATATTATAATTCAGAATATTAAATATTAGATTTGGATAAAGCCATAATGAACCGTATAGTACACAAAGTATTTATTCTACGCAGCACAAAAATAAAGAACTTATTTCTCACTTTTTATAACAACACGATTTGAAAGAATGTACATCCAAGCGCATATTTTACAGGCGCGCCTGCATGTAAAATCTTACGAGCATTTAAATAAATTTCTGCGAATATTCTAAAGAGTTTAGGAAGCGCCATAAATCAGGAGAACAAAGAAATCTTCAAGATAAATAATCAACAACGGTCTTTTCGCCGTAAATACACAAAGCCGGGAGAGCACAGTAATGGTCTGGAGTCTGGGTTATTTATCAAGCAAGACACCTTCAAGAAGCTTCGACAATTCTGGAACGCTAGAAACTACTAGATCTGCCAAAAGAAATAGTCTTAAAATACAAAAGAAATATAAAAACTTGTTTTAGAACTTTTCAAAAATTTTGACACATTTCCTTGAATTGGGTTTTGGGGTTTTATGAGATATCTTTTAATTCTTGGCACCAAAAAATGCAGAAGCTTGGGGCAACCTGATAGAGAAATACATTTTCCCCTGTACCCCTAAAAGACCAATTAATAAATAGACCTTCGTTGACAGCCCCAGGAAGTCAATAAGAAAAAAGTATCAGAGAAAGGAAAAACACCAGAAAAAGAGGGAGCAAGAAAAGGGAAGAAGAAATACGCTGATTGATGATTCCGTTCGTGTCTAAAATGATTCTTCAATATATCAGCAGAAAGACACTTTTTGACCATTTTTCCCGTATAGTTTCATCCTAGATGCTTTCTTTCTGCCAATGAGTGACAAATTGTGTCGTTGTTCCGTCATATGGGAATGCAGGGTTAAATATTTACCATCGCACCCAGAACTGTAACAGTAGAAGTTTTTGAGATGTTCGAAAGATGGCGCCACAGGTTATCGTGTCTCCGCGTAACAAGAATTCATCGATTTTCTTTGCAGGCTGTATTCATAGAGGAGAGGTAAATATTAATTTCGGAGCCAATTACCGGAATTTCACGAATGTCATTCTTCTGTCAACAGAGCATTATAAATAGCACATAATAATTTGATATTTTATCTCATTAGTAGGGAAATACAATAGTCGTAAAGAAAAGTTTGAAAGTTATTCTAGTTTAATGTTTGGAATTATATAATGACTTTTAATAATTTTGTAACTAAGTAGGTAGGCACTCCCACATAAGATGCTCATTTTTTTTTAGTTTCAAAAGCTTGATAAATTTAGTGTTTTAAAAGTGTTTTGGTATTTTTTTTTAAATATTAGAAATTCGCAGAAATGTTTAAAATGCAGAAATAAATAAAATGAGTCAGATTCATTAATTTTAAATATCCCCTGTAATCAGGGTTGGACTGGGCCGGTTTTACTGCCTGGGCAATTTTAAGGTAGCAGACTTATTCAAATGATGATGGGGGGAGGGGGGATCAACATAATTTAGGAAATGACCGCGAAAGCCTCCCTTTGAGAGAGAGAGAGACATATTTCAAAGTTAATATACACTATTTATAAAAAAAAATATATGCACCCATAGAAAAAAAAATTAAGCTGCAGCCGCAAAACTCGGCATGCAAATGTCATTTTAAGCGTTATGCAAATGATCAAACTATCAGCGCCAATGAAGTTAAAGGGCTCTTACAACGCGCATGAGGACAACGCAGCATGCAGCATTTAAAACAACTCAAGAGCAATTGGAACTGGATTTTCTGCTTTGATGCTACATGTTGAGTTCAAAGATGCCTTTGAGACGTACTGGATGGCGCTACGAGCAATTGTCGGATTTAGAGAGCGTTTGCATCATAGACACAAGGGAAGCAGGTGTCGATATCTTGAACGGAATGATATGGTAATTAATGGGTTGGCGCAGCAATATGGTGTTAACAACAGTGGATCACAGAAGGTACAAGTAACCGACTCAGGACGCCCCAGGCAGAGTGTTCGATAGGATCGTGCAATTTGGAGGAGCCACGTCCACATCAATGGCGTCGCCATCAGCCATTCGAAGGCATTTGCCATCATCCATGCATCCTGTATCAAGGGATACTATTCGGAGACGACTGGCAGAAGGTTGGATTAGGTGTCGATGTGCATTAAGGCACCTACCACTGACCCATCAACATGCTCAGGGCCGTCTGGATTGATGCTGAAGTCAGTCAGCCTGAACAATGTCCGAACCTGGACAATGTCCTGCATGTTGTCTTTTGTGACGAATCCAGCCTCTCTCTCTCTCAGCGCAGATGACCGCCGCATACGTGTGTGAATGAGACTGGCTAGCTTTCCGATCCCGCGTTTGTTGTCAAGCGGCACACGGTTATCACGCGTGGTGTGACAGTCTGTAGAACCATCGCGTCGGACAGCCGATCTGCCCTAGTTGTGCTGCAAGCCAAACTGTCGGCTCACCTGTACGTGAAAGATATTCTGCAGCCGATTGCTCTGCCTATGCTGTAGATCCACCCAGGTTCTATTTACCAACAAGACAACATTCGACCACATACTGCTCGACTTTTTCAACAATGTCTTCAAGGATTTAATACCCTCCTATGACCATCCAGGTCCTCAGACTTATCACCAATAGAACACGTCTGGGACGCTTTCTCAGAATAGCACTGAATTATCTGACCAGTTGCAACCTTTGTACCAGAATCTTCCACATAGGGACACGAGCAACTTATCTGCCTTAAACTTAACTTGCAACTTAATTTCTATGTGGCACCGAATATCGGCTTGTACAGCTGCCAAATAAGCATTTACCACTTACTAAAATGCCACATTTTTGTTACCACCATTTCCTAATTAAACGTTATTTTGCTCCCAAATTATTTTAATTTGCATATTTCTTCAAACGATATAGAGTTTCGCGGCTGTAGCTCAATTCCTTATGAGTGTATATATTTTTTGAGACAGTGTATTTCCCCTGTACTATTATTGACTTCTGAAAGAGTATGCACGCGCCGATACTAATCCGGCAACAACTGCTATTTGATAGACGTGTCTATATGGTCTTTTCATTACACACATGTGTCACATTGGGCCAACGGCCGTACCGTGCTGAAAACACCGGTTCTCGTTAGATCACCGAAGTCAAGCAGCATCGGGCGCGGTTAGTACTTGGTGGGTGACCACCTCGGAACACCGCGTGCTGTTGGCCATCTCGGGTGCGGTATCCCCGTGGTTTGCGCGCTAGATTTGCACGCTACCACTTGGTGGTAGGGGAAGGAGGGTACGGTCCCTGTGGATGCCTCCCCCACTGGGTTCCGGTCTAAATTGGGTGGCACTTCCCGGCCGTCCATACAGTTACCTTACACCTTTCTGGTAGGTCGGACGGTCTGGGTCTCAACAAGAACAACATGTGTCACATTGTCAATCTTTGAGGACCTAACCAACCAGATTTAACTAACTAACACTTAAAATGTGGCAAGTCGTTATCTTGTGTGGTAGTTTTGATCTTTCGAACCTTCCCTGTGCAGCCAGTCTTGGGCTCGCAAAGGGAAGATATATGCTTTTAGGGAATAACTTGAGAACCGGTGCGGCAAGAAAGATCAAATTGCGCAGATCGTTACTTTTCGTGGTATATTTTAATTCTTTGGGTCCGTATCGGTCCATCTCGTTCTGGGCACCCAATAGGAAAGTACACGTTTTTGGGGAATAACTTTAGAAACAGAACAGCAAGATATCTCAATTTTGGCCCTCATTGTTTTTTGTGGTATATTTAAATGCTTTGGATTTTGAACATTTCTGGTGTCCAACCCGTCCTGCGCCCGCCATAGGCAGGTGCTTGGTTTTGGGTAATAACTCGAGAACCAGAGCAAATAGAAAACTTAAATTAGGCATATTGTTGCTTGCAGTGGTAAATTTTAATTCTTTGGATTTTGGAATTTACATGTCCAGTCCGTTATGGGTCCGCAATAGGAAGGTTCTCGTTTTTTGAGAATGGCTTGAGAAACTGAGCAACTAAAACATCAAATTTGGTACTCTTTCAAGGTATATTTTATTTTTTTACATTTCGAAGCTTACTTTTTCACAGAGAGAGCGATATATTTCGGAATAGTCGAATAAATCATGGGAAATTCGGTTTACTTGGTAACTACAAAAAGTTTAAGGATGTTCAATTACATCGTTGCAAGGAAGGTGTAGTTTGTGTTATTGTTGTCTCATAAACGCGAAATTTATTAATCTGTTTCTCTGGGGAAATATTTGTTTTTGGCACATCAGATACTTACCATTAAGACATGCTGGCCAAAGTGTGTGGTTTGCAGCAAGTACCGTCTAGAAGCTATTTGTTTAAAATATAACAATTTACAAAAATAAAAAGAAACAAAAAAAAAAAAAAAAAAAGTTAATCGAAATAGAAAAGACAGCATATATTAAAAAATAATTAATGACAAAAACAGAAAATAAATTTTGAATGAAAATATTGAAAGACTGTAAATTGAATTTAAAAAAAAATAATTCAAACTAAATCAAACGTCCATTACGAGAAAAACCTCAAATGCTCTTCTATAATAAACAACGGCGCAAAAGCACATGGCACAATTCTCAAAGTAGATTAAATGGCTAAATACGAAATAAGCTAGATAGCTGGAAGATAACAAAAACTGCTAGAGGAGATAAATATTGAGAGTTATCTCCATGATCATGGAGGTAATTTGCAATAGGGATAACTCATATTAACTTGCTTATTTGCAGTATTGAAGAAGATTTGAAGACATCAGATTTTTTTAAAACATACGATCGTGCTTTTCGAGAAACCTTTTCCTTAAAAATCAGAATCTTTTATATAAAAATCTTCACTAAAAGTGCCAGAATTGCTGAACATAATACTCCACTTTAAAAACATAAGAACACTATAGATTTCGCATTTACGGTCTGAGGCTCACACAATCCGAGCTAATTGTCCGTAACCAGACAGAGATTTAATAGGGGAGCCATCCGGAATCTCCTTTTTCTTAATGAAAACAATCCAAGCGGTTGGATCATTTCCCAGAGGCAGACCACCAAATCACTAATGTCAACAAAGCAAGTCGAAATCTTGTTTTAGAAGACATTCAAATCGATTAGAAAGCAGGGCATTTTCTTCCCTGATTAAATGTTTGATTTGTTACATGGACGATTCGTAGTAACATTTTTCTGTGAACGGACGTAATGACTATTTTCGTTTAACATCACTTATTGGAATCAACAACCGATGTGAAGGGTGAGCAGGTAAGTAAGGAAGAATGTAGGGTTTAATAGAAGAAGGAAATACCACTAGTCACGGCCAAAAGAAAGGTCTTCTAAGGCACGAAAGCAATAGCTAGTGTTTAATCATGAGTGGTTTCTAACATGTGGTCTGCTGCGCATTTTCCAGTGGTCCACACCAGAATCATCGATTCGGTATCAAGTTATTTGATTTCGCTGTAATACTTCATTTTTAGTGATTGTATATCATTTTGACATACTTTGTTAAAATGAATGAGGAAGCACTTGTAATTGTTTAGTTATTATAGTTCAAGTAAGACACCTCAAATAAATTAATTAAAATGGTCAATTTCTAAAAAAAAAAGAAGGAAAATTACATTAAATTTAAAATGTATTTTGGTATTCAATTCTCTTTAGAATTAGAGCGTTAAAACTATTCACTCGCTTATTAAATAATTTCATTTAACTGTTAACCTAAATAAAATAGTACTACAAAGTTTATGCAAAATGGATCTATTTTAAAACATTAATAAAAACGCATTAGATCAAAATAATTGAGGTCATTGGATGCTTGAAAAAGCTTCGCACAATTTATTGAAGATTAATTTTTTTTTTTAATTGTTATCAAATCGGACGTTAAAAACCTAAGAAACTCGTCGTAAATAATGTTAGTTCCTAATTACTTTTCAATATAAATAAGAATTAATCTGAGAAATAAAACAAATTTTTCATTCACTTCATTCATTTTTGTTTTCAGAATATTCCGATCCAATATAATACCTAGTTGAAACAAAAATATAGCTTGCAAATTAGTATTATAACACACGTCATAATTACATTAAATTTGCCCATTTTAATAATTTTTACAGTGCCCATGCAGAAAATTGTGTAAGAATTTAAATATTTTATGGCAAAGATCGTGATAGGCACACCATTTCCCCAGAATAGAAAGAACTTTTGGCCAATACATTACAAAAATCGAAGATCGTGCAAAAAACTACTAATAAATGCATTTTCTATTCATGAAGGAGTCGGAAAGTATGAAAAAAAGGAGGCGAGTTAGAGTCAAAGGTGTGATTTAGGCTCAACAGATTGCTGCCGTCTTGAACACAACAGGGCAAATTTTTTTTTCAATTTTCAAAGGCATGACAAAACTCCACAGAAGCTTTCTTTTTTTCCCCAGAAAACCCACGCGATGTTTTATGAAGAGATTAAATTTGTTTTAAAACACGGATAACTTTTTATCTTAATAGGACAGAACCGTATACATAAATCTGAATCAAATCTGGGGTTATGCAACGTCTATAGACGCTTCAAATTTGATTCACGGCCTTGAAAGAAGCAGCTGCGAGCGTTCTAAAATGACACGCTTTTCTCAAGTAACGTTTTCATGCTCCGGGTGCTTTTTTGAAAGAAAACCCCTCATTAATTTAGAGATAATTCGACGTGAAAGTCGCGCTCGCTCTTAAAAGACTCAGAGTCCAATCACGTTTCCTGTGTGTGATGCGCAGAGTGAGTGGGATGATCATGCATGTTTGACATACTTCGCTAAACTGCAAATAATAGTAATCTTGACTTAGTCGAACAGCAGCACAGGATGTGATCACGGGGTAACACGAAAACTAAAGATTAACAGTGATTCTGTGTAACATGAAATCGTATGAGACTTGAAAATAAATTTCATCATGCACGTTTTCGGATACTTTAAAAATGTCTGAATTCAGCCAAATTTCACCATAATCAAAATTAACTTTATGGAAATGGCGCTGTATATGGTTCATATCAAGGACTGAGAAGCTAGATACGAAGATGTCTGCACAGGTACACTGCTTGCAAATATCAGAAAAATGCCGTGTCATGGAGACTGGCAAAGCCGTTCGGTCCCGTTTCTATGTTTGCTGTATAGCATACAGAGGACTGGGAGAGATAGCGCAGTCGGTACTGTTAGATTTGTTGTATAGGTAGAGATTGCAATCGCAGAGTATTCTATACTACGCTATTATTGAGTGACACAATCATGGAATTTGAGAGAAGGAGATAAAATTCCTATGGATGAAAAATTGAAAATATCATAATAGTTTGAGAATTATATCTAGGTATCGATATTGTCTAGATGCGCAGCGTGTGTATGATGCTGAGTTAAATCCCATCTGTTCTCATTTGACACAGAAAGGCTTAGTGTTTAGTATATGAATTTTTAATTATTTTTAAATTAAAATGTCCTCATTATGAGTAAAAGTAATAAGTACTTTTTTCCCAGGTGTAGAACTTTGTACAGAATATGGAGATATAAATAAATTAAAAGGCAAAATAAATTTGCATACGTAGGAATATTATTTATTATTTGAGTTCTACTTTGCATTGCACTAATAATATTTTTCTGCAAAAGTAACAGTTTAAATAAATATTTAGTTCAATACAAGCCTTTCGCCATACGAATACATACAATGCAGTGAGCTTTATCTTATCCCAACGCTATCTGAATTATTGTCTCAAACAATGTTGACGTTTTCCTACAATGATGTTTTAACGCCTTCCCTTTACACCCATGGGCACAATATATATCTATTAATTCAAAAAGTCAGACAGAAAAAGTTTAAAAATTCTCGTAATGCTTTTTAATTCGATTTTGTTGAATAGAATTAAAGCTAATTTAGATATCAGTTAATTTTTGAAATTAAAAAAAAAACTATTCATCTGAAGTTTTACTCTATTAAATTTGTGACATATCTCTCTATAATAATTTTGATATAATTACAGAACTGATAAAAGTATTATTTCACCCGAAATTCTTAAATTTAACCATTTCTAATCCCGGAATTTTGGGATCAATTTATTGACCAGGATCCTAGTATCTTAAGATTTGCGGTTCCGAGATTACTATACTTATAGTTTAAGACCAGGAGGTATGATACAGCCGATTTAGGACTTCCCGGCCGTCTAAACAGTTACCTTACACCTTTCTGGTAGATCGGACGGTCTGGGTCTCAACAACAACAGCCCATTTAGTTTCTACGACTAGCTTTCCTAAAATAAATACTCTTACAATGAAATATAGAAAACATGCAGTTATAGTGGAATATAGAAAACATATTATAACGCAATGTATTAAAATCCGTGAATACGCAGGGAAGTTAAATATTTCGTCTTCGTCTATCTTCCATCTAACATAGATTTCGTTACAGCACTTTTATTTACAGGAGAATAAAAAACTGCATTAATTAATAGCCATGGTGTCACGCTTAACCACACACTTACAATCAGTTCTCAAAGCGTATATATAGAAGTGAGAAAACTGTCCCAGTGCATTCCATAACTCATGCCATTACAACATATTTCATTTATAATTGACTGTTCATAAACATTACGGGTTTTAGAATAAAAGCAGTTTAATTTTCTTGTTACCATAAAATGTGGCAAAATTTCAAAATTTTATTACGAGTAAGTGCGGCCAAAATAAATACCAATATCTATATTTACTAAATTTATATATTAAACTATTTATTTAGATTTATAGCATAAAAATGAGGACATAGCAGACAGAGAAATTGCGCATTCACCTGAAAAGGTCATGGTATAATATTTGTTGTTTCCAATGTCAATAAAACGCACAAACAAAAACAGTTTGTATTGTTTCCTTCACATTCAATTTCAAATATCAATTTAGTATTAAAATAATTTTGCTATGCAAAGCCACTTTAATAATGGGAATTGCAATGTAAAGCAAAACTCAGATTTGTAAAGATACCATTTTACAAAAATTTCACTCTCTAGGAATAAATTCATTGAAACAAAATTAATGTTACTCAACAAGTTTCCTCAAGAAATCTTCCGTGAACCATGAAAAATCCCCTTTCGTTCCATTAGCACAGCATGCGCATGAGTTAGTTGCATGATTTTTTGACTTTCCAAAACCAAGGAGTAAAAATGGTTTTGTTGATCTTTGAAAGATGGCGTTTTCTCATTTAGAAAAGTCAGAAAAATAAAGTATCTTTATAGATAGTCTGACCATCTCGTATCGGCGACTATTTTGCGTCGAATTCTCTTATACTTAACACGGGGGGAATTTATTTTTAATTCAAATAGTTTTAAAATTAAAACTAATTTGAGACCGGGAACAGTTTCTTTATTGACAGTCCAAGTAAATAAATGGACTCAACAGAAATGATAATTTTAGAGAAATTTATAACGGACTGTAAAATTGTCCTTTTTGTTTTTAGAATTGTCCATGTAGCATTATTGGTAAACAATGATATTGCACAGAGGAATATATTGATCCCTATCTTATATTTAGGACTACATTACTGACTGGATTCCACCTTCAGTGCGAAAACGAATGGGTACCTGCACAATCAGTAAATTTTGCCAACTGTCCAAAATCAGAAGATTTAATGTGTCCGCATTCGTTACAAATAGAAGAAAAGGATTAGCAGAGGAAAAATGCTTCTAAAACGTAAGAACATTTTCGAGGTATTGGAAAATATCAGTTATTAAGAAACAGTCAGCTATCGAGTCTTCTGTTATAAAAATACCATTGTATTATTTACTTTTTCTTATCTTAAAACTTTTTAAATTCATTTATTTGATTTGTGACGCTTTTAAGTACTAACAGTCACAATTTTTTTCAGAGATAACGAAAAGGTACTTTTAGTCTAAAACGTAATTTAAAATAAAATTAATTTGGTCTTCTTAAAGAGCCAATATACATTTAAAAGTAACTAAATAGATAGAAAATATCTTTACTTTCAGTAATTTTTAAAATTAGCTAACTTTTGAATTACACTAAATTAAACAGCTGCATATATTCTTAAAATACCAATTATCCCACAAATAATTGATAGAGCTGAAAAAAAGAAGTTAAACCGAAATGCTCAAATTAATCTTTCGGCTTCATACATGAAATATATCTACTATTTAAAAGAAATGTCCCCTTAAATAAAATATTGCTAGAACCAGTGTTATTCACACTCTTATGAATTAACTGCTTAGTTTTCTTTTGGTATGGTCTAACAGGGATAGAAGAAGCATGATGACAATTTAGTACACTGAAATTCAAATTAATAAATTGTGTTTCACCCCCCCCCCCCCCTTCAAATTCTTGGAGTTCCTGTCCACATTTTGCATATAAGATTTCAGAAACCTCGAATCACATTAACGTTATATTTATCCAAAAAACGCCACAGGTAGCAAACACCACAGGTATTCGTGATCAATATCGCACAAATATTAGTATAAAAATATTTTGCCAAATAGCACATTGATCCTATATCGTCATTATTTCAGAAATAATTATTTAGCGAATATGCTTGTTCATATCGGTCATATTGAAAATACGGCTACATCTGATTTTAACAAAATCTGCTCAAAGCAAAACTTTTTACAGTCTCAAATAAATGTAACCCGAAATCGGAAACCCTTGATTGGCTGGGTGCAGGGCAATGATCATGCACAGGTATTCAGGCTGTGGCTCTCCAAATTTTATTATGAAAATTTAAAAGTTATTAAAACATTTAAGAACATTAAGCGATATGCAAGAAAATTACAGCTAAATTATTATATTATTTCTGCTCAGTGATTTTACTGTTATTTTTATTTCAGTGATTATCCACATCTAGCGTTCTGTTTCAAAACATTTTCTATTTTTGTTTTTAAATATTTATTTACTACTGACGGTACACGTAAATTTTTTGGAGAGAGCGTAAATCGTCTGCACTTAAAGAGGCGATTCTGTAAGTGTTGAAGACCCAGGCCGTCCGACTCGTCCGAGGACTTGAGCAGCTATTTGGGCGGCCGGGATTCTGTAAGTGCATGAATTTTTAAGCAAACGCATTGCTGAAGTGCATATAATTTTTCTCTCCAGTAAGGTGTTTAAAAAATTATTTTATTAGGAAATCCATCATTATTATGTATTTCAAGCATATGCTTGTCAATTCAAAAGCTCTTGAAGTCTAAATCCACGTCTATGACCAGAAATATCGAGGTCTAATAATCATGAGCTGTGTGAATTGTTTAAAAACTATACATTTTAGCTTGAACTAAAGAAAGCCGTGTACCCGAATTGCTTATTTAAAGGGCATTACATCCGCGCAGTAAGTAACTTATTTTCTATTCTAAGCGGATATATTGCAAAAACGTTATTCGGATTTTGAGAATTCACTGTAAGTTACGGTGTACTTTTAATAAGAGGTTTGTATCTTAACTCCCGGGGGTACATTTTCTAGTCTTTTCTAATCAAACACTAGCTCACTGTTGGCAAAATTACAACATACCAATATAGGGTGAAGTAACATTCGACAATTTCGGCATGCTACATGTGTTCGGTTAAAATTTACAATTTCAGGCTTAAGCTTACTATAAAAATAGTGACGTGGAACGATGTCGAAGAGATGAACACATCTCAAATGTTATAGATAGAGACTGGGGTAACCACTGAGACAAAAGTTAAAAAAAAAAAAACGGCTTGCTGGAACAGTTGTGGATCAGAATGAATCTTTTGTCCTGTGACATCATAGGATTCATAATCCTTGAACAAACATCTGTCTCTTTTGAAAGACGAATAGATGAGTGACAGTCTTCAGATCAGGGTGGATGATGGATCTTTGATATAACCTTTAGATACTTAACAGAAATTCAGACTTTGTTTTCCATATACAACCAACTGATACGATTTTGTTTTTTCCCACAGGCTAGTTTGCATACTAGCTAAATTTTAACGTTCCAATTAAATAATTTTCTTTTTAAATTAAAACAGTTGAAAAGTTAACTTTCAAAATCATCAGCAGGGACCGATTTGCAGCAAGGCATTGGGGATACTACATCTCCAGGGCAGCAGACTCTTAGCAGGAAGGAGGGGGAATTCCTTGTATCTAATCAAATTTGCCTACGAGTGATACAAATCTGCATGGAATCCCTCCCCCCTCCCAATAGTTTCACCACGCCTCTAACTTATTTGAGTCAGCTCCTAGATACCAGCATATGAAAAGAAGAGTCACATGATAAGTTTAAATACAAATGAAAATTGTATACTTCATGTTAGGATATATACCTGGTTAGATTTTAGATGAATGTATATCAACACTAAAAAACAGCTCGCCTGCTGAAACAGCTGTGGATTAGAAGGAACAGCCCCGCTCATAGAAATGGTGGCTCTATAAACATTTATAAAGGGCCTGCCTCCACACCTGATTTTCTCATTTTTATGAATTTTTCGTTTCATATCATATTAGAGGTCCGGGCCCCCTTAAGAGCCCCTCCCCCCCTCCCAACTTACTTATGAACGGCCCTGGGTGAATCTTTTATTCAGTGATAGGATTCCTAAGATCGTATTTAGAGGGAACATTCCTCTAAATTTAATTATAAAAGGCAGATTCAGAATTGCCATCTTACAGAGATTTGCCGGATATTTTAATGTTTAAGAGGAACACCCGATTTCTCGTAAATACTTGAAAATTTTAGAAGAAATAAAAGAGTTTAAAACTTTCGAGAGAAATAGTCCCAAATAGATTGTGAAATAAGTATTTAAATGAGGACAGGAAAGATGCGATTGCGTTACCAAATAATGGATGTACTCCTGACTTATTAAGTATAAGTTTAGACAATCCACGTTCGTCAAAAATAAATGTTACAATGCAGCACTTATTATTGTATTAGCATTATTATTAAAAAAACTTTAAACATATCTGATCTCAAAAATTATATGTGGTATTATATTTGAATTCTCTATCTTAACATTTGAACAAAAAATATCCTTATCTCCCTATTTCTAAATTAATGTACAAGTGGCAATCAACTCAGTGTTAAAATTTCCATCTTATTCCGACACAATTTTAGCAGTTTCAAAAGAAACTGCAAAATATTTCTAAAAAATATAACCATAACTAACCACAGAATAAATCGCAAGAACTCGAGTAGAGGCCGAAATTTAAATAAATCACATGACAGGTAATGCAAAGTACTGCATAAAGAAGTATTTCGCAGAAAAAAATTCAGCAATGTGTGTTCCAAACACGTGGTCGTGCAGTAAAAGTTGTGTTTTCAGGGGTAAAAGTATTTACATCAAATTGCACTTCAAGGGATTCAATTTTGAAAATACAGGAAATGCTTCGCTGTTCGCTCCATAATCTATGATTGAGGTGGCGCCATCTCTTGCACTTAAGGGCAAACGAACTCGATATTTAAGGTTGTAAATCATGGTGCTTTTATTTCAAATTTTTCATTTAAAAAACCATTTAAGAATATTCATTTTATGAATATCATGTCTTAACAATGCATTTAAATTTAGAAATGCTTTAAATAACACTCATTTGGGTCTAAAAATCCAAAATTCCCATATTTTATCAAACTTTAATACATCCACACAACTCATTATTAATATTAATTTATGTATTTTGAAACTTCTAAATTCAAAATTTGTAAAGTATTTTGGTACACATTAGAGTAACTTATTTTAATGCATTGTTTCAATTCTGAGCAAGCTATTTTCAGTTTTTACTTTTACACAAAAATAAATATATTTAATGCAAAACAAATTCACAACAACAGAAAATACTTTAGTTACATATTTATTTGTTATACAGAAATATGGTTTAGTGTTGCTCAATTTAATGTACTATTGTAACTATTGCTACAGAAAGCATTTCTGCATTAATTATGCATTAACGCATTGCAATTTCCTGCTTTTACAGGTATGAATCAGTTTCTTCTTCTAAAAATGACTCTTTATGTACTTTTATGTTTAAAAATAGTAGGGCATTAGCTGAACTTTTATATGTAGTACAGCTAAAATTCTATATGAATATATTTCGAATTCAAAAATGTGTTTAATTAACGTTTGTTCAAATGTGTTTGCCCTTCCCCTAGATTCCCTTGAAAGTGCCCACCACCCCTAGTTAAATAGTGTTGTTGTTCCTATGATTAGAATGCAAGATATCACAGAATTTTTTTTTTTAAATTTATATATTTATTTTTACTGCTGGAATTGCTGTTACAAGATTTGGGAGTGCTTCCTCGGTCTAAGCTCCTCTTCATGGTATGAGTATAGAAACACACGAAAATAACTAATTCAATAATAAAATTTTAGGGTTCTGGTTAGAAATGTAACTATTTGCGTCCTGACACCGACAGGCCCTTAAATTCTTCCTTTAATTTAAATTAGTACTTTTAGCTCATTTTATGGAAGTAATGTATGTAGCTTGCTTTTTTTAAGGGGGAAGATCACCATTTAGACATAATAATCATTTTTTTTTTTTTCAATATTCATTGAAGTAAAATGTTAAGAATATTTAAAAGAAAAAATAATAATTATCAACATATTCCACTTAGCATGTTTTACAATAAATTTGGTGAAGCAATAAACGCACAAAAATAAGCAAGCCTCCCTGATTTTCCGATGGTTTTTCTCAAAACTGTTATTTTCAGCATTGCGTGCATTGTAGCGTCAAAACCAATGACTCTAGAATCTTAAAACTTTGCTTGCTATTGTATTATTGCGCATATATAAATACTCCACTATTTGTCAAAAAAATTATTAAAAAAAGCAATTGCATACATCTAACCATTGTGTTTTTATAATCACACGCAGCTAGAAATATTGGCGCCCAGGGCAAACAGTAAAATTGCCACCCCTCCACACCCACACTCGCACCGGAGCAGGTACCCAATTATATTATATACCTATTACTGGTAGAATACAATATCTGTAAAATAAAAAGTATTACTATTAATATTGTCATATGCAAATATTGTCGCGTATGTACATTACTTATTGTTTTAAATAATAACAAAACGTTAATTTTCTAAATAAAACCTTACTTCAAAATAAACATAAAAATATATTATAAATATAATTAAGTTAATATGTAATAGTTAAGCAATATAATATTTTAAGTATAAGTATAGCTAATTTTATACATTCTATTAATTATGTGTTTAAATTAATTTCATTTTTATATTTATCACTAGCGGCATACCCGTTCTTCGTACGAAGTATATAATATAAAGAAACTTATAATTCGCTATCATGTGCAAATTCTGTTAAAATATTAAATTTATTGCTCCTAAAGAGATGTTTAAGAATATCTGTTCTCACTATGCAAAATTATCTTCAAGGGCAGATCTGAAGAATAAAACATCCTGGCCCCTTTTGTAAGCAAATTTACAAAACAAAAGGAATTGAATCAATATATGCAACCCCGTACTACTTATATTGTCGCAGATTAGAAAATATGCCAGTGAGTTAGAAGAGGATTACCCGTATTACAATATGAGTCTCAAAAATATTTGCCAAAATAAGAGAGATGACGTAATAAATTGAAAATATCAATAATCCCCGTACTCTCTATACCAGAAGGTCGTAATTGATTCCAATATATGCCAATATATATCAAAACATATGCCAATATACCTGTACTACTTATATTCTCGTAGATTAAAAGATATACTCGTTGAAGGCCCAGACCACACGACCAGCCCTAAGGCTTATGGCAATGTAATGTGTGGCCGGAAGATATACCCGTGTATTTGTAGAAGATTACTCGTACAACGTACAATATATGAGTTTAAACAATTTTTGTCATAATAAAACAATTGCATAATAACTTGAAAATATCCATAATCCCTGAATCAATAATTCCCGAAAATATCAATAATAATAACATTGAAACCTGAAGACCGTAATTGATATTATGCAGTCAAAAATGCTATAAGAAAAATCAAATCATTCTTTTCTAAAATATATTTTTATATCCATTTATTTATTATTCAAATCGAAAAAATATTTAAAATTAACAGACAGATTTCATTTAATTGCGTTTCTGAGCAACATGATATAAGATAGAATCTTCCTCATAAACTGCGAAATTAAATAACCGTTTTGATTTCTTTATACTTTTCATTGTTCAGTAAAAGCTTGTGAAGAATAAACCACGGAGATAGATTTCCCATTTAAATCATGTTTCAAACAATTCATGTTTTCAGAAAGTGACTAATTAGCGCAAAAAATCTCCCACCAAACTCAGATATACAGTTTTAATTCACTTTCAAACGATTTTCAAGCTTTTCGTTTGGATAAACCACGGAGTTAGAGAGTAGAACTCCTAGGAAAAAGTTTCCTTTTTCATTAATATCTCGACAACCACTGGTCTTACATACTCGAAACTTGGGCTAAATTTATGGGGGGGGGGGGGGGGGGGCTATTTCAAGGCTATCCACAAAATTTCATCAAATTCAATTCAGCAGTTCTCCCATGATGATGAGGCAAACGAAAATTTCGTTTTTTACTAATATCTCGAGAACCACTGATCGTAGAAACTCCAAACATGGACTAAATTCTAAGTGGGACTATTTCCAGACTATCCACAAAATTTCATCAAATTCGGTTCAACCGTTCTCCCGTGATGATGGGACAAACAGACAGACAGACAGATTTTCAATTTTATATATATAGAGATTTACTGAATTTATTTTATACTAGCAGCATACCCGTTCTTCGTACGGAGTATATAATATAAAGAAACTTGAAATTCATAATCATGCCCAAATTCATATAGTATACTAAATGACATGTTTAATCAAAATATTCTGTTAAAATATTTAACATAATGCTCCTAAAAAGAAGTTTAAGAATCTCTGTTCTCGCTATATAAAATTATCTTCATGGACATATCTGAAGAATAAAACATCTTGATCCCTTATGTAAGCAAATATAAAAAAAAATATGGAATTGAATCAATATATGCAAAATAAAAGCGTTAAAATTGTATGGGACCCTTACTAATTATATACGCGAATATTAGAAAATATAACTTGTATTAGTAGATTACATGTATAAATTGAAAATACCAATAAACCCGTAATCTTTAAATCTGAAGACAGTCATTTATTCCAATATATGTCAAAATTAAAGTACTAAAATTATATGGGAAGATATACACGTACTACTTATAATGTCCGATTATTAGTAGAAGATTACCCATTTTGCAATATGAGTCAGAAATGTTTTTTGGTAAAATACAACAGACGACGTAATAAATTGAATATATAATTAATCCCCTTAATCTTCATACCAGAAGACTGTACTTGATTCCAATATATATGCCAATATATGTCAAAATATATGCCAATATACCTGAACTACTTATATTCTCGTAGGTTAGAAGATATACCCGTGCATTCCTAGAAGATTACTCGTACAACGTACAATATGCGTGTGTCAGCAATTTTTGCCGCAATAAAACAATGGCGTAATAACTTAAAAATATCAATAATCACTGAATCAATAATTCCGGAAAATATCAATAATAATAATGTTTAAACCTGAAGAGTATAATTGATATTATCCAGTCCAAAATAAAATGGCAATGAAATTTATTTTATATACATATCTTCATTATTAAATCGGAAAGGATTTAATAAAAATCGTCTGCCGCATAAACACATTGGATTTAAATCCGTTGCTAAGCGACATGATATCATTTGCTTCAAATAAATTGGTAGAAAAAATATCGTCTAAATAGTTATATTTCTATGGAACATTTGGCGACAGTTTCGTCAAATTAGCGACATTTTAAAAAATCGCCAAATTTATCGCCAAGTGGGACTGTAGAACTGACAGTTCCACTTTGCGACAAATTGACGAAATATCATCACAATACTATCCCCTAACAAAAAACAATTAATATCATTTATGTAGCGCAATTTTATCAATTTCAAGATATTTTTATAGATTTGAAAACATTTTTATCAATTTGGTAACATTTTAAAAATTCGCTAAATGTATTACTAAGTAGGATGGTTGGTCTGACAGATAAATGCTAACCAAACATCATTTCAGTACTCTCTTCTAACAAAACAAAAAAAAATTTCATTGATATGTAGAAGACCCAAGCCACACGACCAACCCGAAGGTTTATGGCAGCTGTTTGTGTGTCGTTTATATCAATTTGGCGACATTTCCGTCAATTTGGCAAAGTTTACGAAAAGTTGTCAAATTAGCGATATCCCTCCAAATTCGTAGCTTTGAATTTGCAGATCTGAATGAAACATTCTTATCCCGTTTCAATATACTAAATGAAAACACTACAATTGTATTAGAAGATATACGCGCTCTACTCTTTTTCTGTTTCAACAATCGGCTATATGAATTTATTGGCTAAACACAATATATGAGTTTAGTAGCTAAATACGATATAAGCTTGAAAACAATTTGCCAAAATAAATGAAATTGATGTACGCAGTCAGCAATTAATATAATTAAAAGAAAAATCAAACCGTCCATTCATAAGATATACTTTTATATCCATTTATCCATTTATTTATTATTTAAATCGAAAAAAAATAATAAAAACTTTAACAAACACATTTAATTTAATTGCGATGCCGAGCAACATGATATATCCTCCTAAAATGTTAAAATTTATTAACCACTAACAGCACACCCCTTTATTCGTACGGAGTGTATAATTTAAAGAAACTTATAGTTCGCAATCATGTGCAAATTCTGTTAAAATATTAAATTTATTGCTCCTAAAGAGAAGTTTAAGAATATATGTTCTCACTATGCAAAATTATCTTCACGATCAGATCTGAAGAATAAAACATCCTGCCCCCTTTTGTAAGCAAATTTACAGAAGAAAAAATAGGAATTGAATGAATATATGCAACCCCGTACTAATTATATTGTCGCAGATCAGAAAATATGCCAATGTGTTAGTAGAAGATTACCCGTATTACAATATGCGTCTCAAAAATATTTGCCAAAATAAAAGAGATGACGTAATAAATTGAAAACATCAATAATATCCGTACTCTTTATACCAGAAGGTCGTATTTGATTCCAATATATGCCAATATATATCAAAACATATATCAATATACCTGTACTACTTATATTCTCGTAGATTAAAAGATATACACGTGTATTTGTAGAAGATTCGTACAACATACAATATATGAGTTTAAGAATTTTTGTCATAATAAAATAATTGCATAATAACTTGAAAATATCAATAATCCTTGAATCAATAATCCCCGAAAATATAAATAATAATAATTTTTAAACCTGAAGACCGTAATTGATATTATCCAGTCAAAAATGCTATAAGAAAAATCAAATCGTTCTTTTCTAAAATATATTTTTATATCCATTTATTTATTATTCAAATCGAAAAAATAATTATTAAAATTAACAGACAGATTTAATTTAATTGCGTTTCTGAGTAACATGATATAAGATAGAATCTTATAACATGTTAAATATGTCATGTCTTATAACATAAACTGCGAAATTAAATAACGATTTTGATTTCTCTATACTTCTCATTGTTCCGTAAAAGCTTGTTTTAAATAAACCATGAACCATGGAGATAGATTTCCCCTTTAAATCATGTTTCAAACAATTCATGTTTTCAGAAAGTGACTAATTAACGCAAAAAATCTCCCATCAAACTCAGAGATTAAATTTTAATTCACTTTCAAACGATTTTCAAGCTTTTCGTTTGGATAAACCACGGAGTTAGGGAGTAGAACTCCTAGGAAAAAGTTCCGTTTTTCATTAATATCTCGAGAACCCCAGGTCTTAGAAACTCGAAACTTGGACAAAATTTATGGGGGGATATTTCAAGGCTATTCACCAAATTTCATTAAATTCGGTTCAGCCGTTTTTCCGTGACGATGAGACAAACGAAAATTTCGTTTTTTACTAATATCTCGAGAACCACTGGTCGTAGAAACTCAAAACACGGATATAATTTTAAGTGGGGCTATTTCTGGGCTACCCACAAAATTTCATTAAATTCGGTTCAGCCGTTCTCCCGTGATGGTGTGACAAACAGACAGACAGACAGACAGACAGACAGACAGACAGACAGACAGACAGACAGACAGATTTTCATTTTTATTTATATAGACATCTAACTTTCTTTATTCATGTATGTAATCAAATTACTTTTTTCTCCCTTAATATACATTTAATCCATTAATTCCATTAATGATATTTTACATTTCTTTTATTCATACTTTAAATAATTGGAAAACTTAAAATGTCAATCTGATAAAAATGCATAAAAATAATAAAGGATAATAAGTAAATATAAGTTTTCGTCAAAAGAAATGCGTAAAATATAATTAATAGAATCAATAAATGAAATGAATATATTAAAGGTGAAAAATTAATTATATAATATAGATAGATGAATAAAATTTTAATGGATATAATAACTTAGTAAAGAAATAAAAGTATTGTTATATTATCAGTAATTAATAGAGATGATTATAGGAAACTCCATAGCTAGATGTAAGCATTAAAACTTTTCTGTTATAGTGGCGCACATAACTACTTTAAAGTGATTGAATATAAATTCTAATTCTAATTAATACACAGGCAAAATAATTGAATTCAAAATTATTTATATGAAAATCAATACACTTTGTTGGATATTGCACATTTAAGCAAATAAGTTCAGACAAATTACCAAAAATATATATCTTATCACAAAAATTATTAATTCTGTGTAATTGATTAAGATCTAAAAACGCCCGTTTACTCATGCTAGAGTGGAATTAAAAAATGTTCTGCCTCTTAAAACGATAACCAAACTTGTTTGCAGTTATGTGTTATATTTAAATTGAGGTGGGAAATCCAAAGTTTACAACAATAATTTGGTTTATTGGAATCAAAATGTAATTAATTTTCGTTTTTATTTTGTGTTCTCTGAGTTAAAAATTGTGTCTGCATTTGTAAGCTTAGCAGACTGAAGTTTTTTTAATTGCGAAGCTTCATTTCTTGTATTTAGAATTCTTTACTCTGCACCCATTTGTTTCGCTCACATAACCGACGACCCTAGACAAATTTTCAAACATATACTAACATTCTAACGAAAAACCAGCTGCTTGTGTAACCCAAAGTCAAAGTCTCCTGTTATACAATTATTGTTCTAGCAGCCTTTTCAATCCGATTTCAGAAGAAAATTATCTTTATAACGAGTTCAAGTTTGAATAAAACTCTTTTCTTCTTTTTGATTTCTAAAGTACATTTTTTTTTAAATATACAAAATGTTTGTGAGAACGTGCATGTCTGTTACAGAACAAACTATTTTTTGTTGTTGTTGTTATAGTACCCAAATATAGTACCAAAATGTTATAGTATGCAAATTTTTTGTGAATATTTATATTATTTTTCATTTATTATAGTATACTTTTTATTGCCTATTAAAGCAGCAATTAGGACTAAAAGTTACAAGATAATAAATTTATCCTTAGTAATATGCATCATAGTAAATAGCCCAGATAAGGAGGAACAAGCGACTGGTGCCTGAAATCTCTTGGATTAATTGATAAAATCAATCGGCAAATTGATAAAATATGTTCGAGATTATCTTTTACGTCAACATGTTTTCATACGTAGAATATACAGGTTATGTTGAAAGTTCAATTATCGACTCATATTTTTTATAAATACGTTGTTAACTGTTAACGTAGACATTTGTGTCTAGAATGTGTTCCCTGGAGAGCACTGTCATAAATCTGGTGAAGAACAAGAACAACTATTGTTACTTTTATTATTGCCTCGGGGTGGGAAAACTAAAAAAGAAAGAACATATATTTTTTATTACTATTTCTTGTACCTCTCACTTCCTGAGTGAAATGACAGGCCTATATAGAGGTTGCTAAGAAACGTCATCTATAAAAGACTTGTTCAAATAAGCAACGTCTGAATGAATATAGGTTTTGTTTAGAAATCTGACCCCAAATAAAGAACTTCTTTTCAATGTGCCAAACATGCATTCCTGACATTGAAGCACATCTAAAGGCTTTTGTTGTATTGGGAATGTATCATGACTTATTTCCGTTCAAAGATGAACATCGCAGTTGGGGGGTAGAATATTAAAAATATTATATATTTCTAGAGGGTTTTTTTTTTTTTAACTTTTCCAGGCTAAAGTCATAAACGAACATTGGGAAACACTGACATACATTGAAAATGAAGTAATGCTGTTACTTTTAATTTAGAAATCGAAATATAAGTTTTCGATATGCATGCAAATATCGTAATACATATATGCAAATAACTGAACGGCTAAAAGAAGTTGGATCAAACATCTCTTTCGGAAGATAAGACACGCTTTTACGTTTCTTTTACAGGATAGAACGCGGCCTCAGTTGGAGGACAGGACGAGTGGCTTGTGGAGGACAGGACGTGTGCCTTGTGGAGGACAGGACGCGTGCCTTGTGGAGGACAGGACGCATCTTTTTGGAGGAAAGGACGCATCTTTTTGGAGGAAAGGACGCATCTTTTTGGAGGAAAGGACGCATCTTTTTGGAGGAAAGGAGGCATCTTTTTTGGAGGAAAGGAGGCATCTTTTTTGGAGGAAAGGACTCATCTTTTGGGAGGATATGACACATCTTATGGATGGATGAATTTTTAAATTAAGAAAAGATAATTTTAACATTTTAATGCATGTAAATTTACATTATTATTTTTTTTTTTTTTTCCTTTTTCAGGCCTACAAACCATTTCCTGGCAAACCAAAATTTAAGATAAAATCTGTAAACAAATTCACCACAACATTCGAAAAATGTTCAAAACCATGGGTTAAATTAATACGGAAGATGATCCACATTCACATTTCAACGATTTTCAGAACTCAAGAGGAAGTTCATATTTTGAAAATAATTGAAAAAAAAAATATTACATTGCACTTTCTTATACTTTTCCATATCATTACAATTAATATATTTTCTGAATTTAGGAAAACTTTCGGAGTCGAATTTCCAGTTTGGACACAAAATTCGCCTCTATTTTGCATAGCAGATTAATAACTGCGGCTTTAATTATTCGAATTTGTGAATCTTGTTACAGCAATATTTCCTATTTACAAAAAAATGAGCGCTGCATCAATAGCACTCTGATGAACTCTTTAACACATGTAATGAAAAATTAGAGAGAAAAACAGTTAATCAGATATTGCCAACCGATAAAAAAAGGTTCTGACCTTGCTCAGAGCTATGTAAATCCAGAAGAGGAAAAAAAGGGGGGAAATAAAAAGGAAGACACCTACTAGAACAATAGCTTTGAGATAACACAACGCGGTTCCGTTTGCTTGACCATAAGAAGGACGCACCAAAAATTAAAACGAAGCCTAAAAAATGAGGGTCACCAACTTCTATAGACGACGGAAAGAAAGATTATTAGGCGTTTGACTACACCCTGTTGTTTTGTTTGTCTTTTAGAGCATTCGGAAGATTGGGAAACTAGTTCAGAAAAATGTTTAAATTAAAAGCATGTGCCAGTTGTAACCAAGAAGGAATAGAATATATTTCGGTATGAACTAGAATTTATTTTAAACCGTGGAAAAAAAAAAAAAAAAAAAAAAAAAAACTGAAATGACAGAATGCTTTCTTTTTAAATCCTTCACTAGAGAGATACCGCATATTTTTAAAGATTTAAATAATTTTTAAGTGATATGGTATTATCTTGGGTGATATTTAGATAACGGAACACGTCTTTTTCTGGTTAGAGCACTTTTTGGACGATAGATTATATATTTTTTTAGGATAGATTGGAGGATAGAGCATTTTTTAAAGGATAGAAAACATTTTTGGTAATAGAACACATTTTTTGAACAGGACCAATGGATTTTGGAGGAAACTTTGGAAATGTACCTGCAGATATTGTGAGAATGAACCAGAGTGCCTAGAAAATATATCCGAGTACCGTTACTCTGTTGGAAAGTAACTAACAACTGTTACATCCTTACGGTTGAAAAATAAAGTAACTGGATGTTGCAGTTTCTCAAGTTACTGTTATGCCATTTTAACTCTTACTTATTTTTTTAAACTCAATCAATCAACTTTTATGAAACTTTATTAAATTTCAAACACAATTAATAAGCGGAATTGTTATATTTTGCTAGCAAAATTATAGTCATTGAAATGAAAAGTGGGGGGGTGCGGGGATTAAGAGTTAAATTAACAGATGAAACATTCAACTTAACAAATTTCTATTGTTATGAACCCACTCCTCCCAATTAAAAAAAAATGATCAAAGAGCACTAAACTAAGAATTGCATGTTTGAAAACAAAAATAAAAGTTCATAAACCATTGAAACGATAAATTTTAAATACATCATACTCACATATGCGCGCGTTGATGACGCGTTGAAATTAACAATTGCATTTTCATTGACATCAATGTTCATGAAATATATAATCAAATTTGATGTAAAGCTTAGAAAATAATACTTAGACTTGGATGAATGAAAATGATGAATATTTTAAAAAAAATAAAGAGTACTGAAAGTAACGAGCATTTTTTACACTTTTTGAGAACAGTTACAGTTACTGCCAATCTAGAAGCCGGCTGAATGTTATGAATTTCATTGGTCACCACAGATGTTCACAAAATTATGGCACGTAGCAAGTTTCTTTGCTACCAGTCTAGCTATAGTTTTTTTTTTTTTTTAAGTGAGAAACCCGTCCACCTATGTTTATCGTTGTACTGGGAGCGTCGATTCTACATAAAACTTCTTCGTAGGTCATGTCTAAAGATCATCTAAAGAAAATCCAGTCATGAGTTTCAAGTAAAACTACATAGTTCATTTGAAGGTTCTATAACGAAAAACAAAGACACTCCCAAAATTTTAGATCATTCCTTTTAGATAGGAGTGGCATGGGATGTAAAGCGACAAATGCCAAAAGTCGTTTTATGGCGGAGAATGCTGAAAAATGATATAGTGCAGAAATGACACTCTTGAAACCGACCAGTCAGTCAAGTCTTTTCCGCACTTTCTTATGACAATGAGAGGTCAGACTGAAACAAGAACATACATTTCCTGTTAGAAAGAAAGTTAAGATGTTGAGAGACGCTGAAATGCTTGTTTTGCACTTGCAAAAGGTTGCTCTGCAAGAACTTATAAAAGAAAAAAAAAAGCTAAACTGCTTGAAAAAGAAACCAAAAGAATGTCCCTTCTTTAATTTAATAGTTATAATATTCAAAATTTTAAGTAAAAATAATTACGTCCCTTCAATTTAAATAATAACAAGGTACAAAACAAATTAGCAAGTGAAAAGTTATCGCAATTACCTCACGCGTTCCGCATGTGAAAATGGAAGACATTACAGTCTTAGTCCGCAAATATATGTGGTTAATTAATCTGGCGCAACTAGACCGAACCGTTATGCTGTGTAAATGTTATTAATGGAGCTATTAGTACATAATCTCACATATAATAAGCGCCACATATGTTTGAGAGAAACCAAGTAACGTAAGACAATATTTGAAGTATATCGATTGTTGAGCTTGGTAGTTGGATTTGATTAGCCATCCATGTAATAAACTCGGCATAAAATGATTAAAATATTAATGATGTTATTGATATTTGCCATGTAAAATTGTGTTCAGACTCCTAAGATTTTACTCAAAACTTCCTTTCAAATATACGTAACATTTAAATAGGAAAATTTATACATAAATCTGATTCCTATCAAAAGAATTGACATATGCGAAATAAAAAAATATTAACTAAAGAGCTTTTCTGGAATTTCAGTTATGTTTGCGTGCTAGCACTTAGTTTAAAAGGCACTTCAGCTTTCAAGGAAACTCAACAAATTCAAACACTTATTGCCGATTCAGGATTTGAATGTTACTAAGACTTTTAAATACAACAAGCCGATTGGTAGATCTATTTTTAATTACAATGAAATTTCATAATCTTTATCTATCGACGAAGATTCCAAGACAAATGTAGATAATGATTGTATTTGCAAGGTAGAAGAATATGCTGAATATATAAATCCTCACTTGGGCCATATAGTTACAGGAGACTTAGCAATAGTTAAAGACGGAATGTTGAGAACCATTATGTCATTTGGTACAAAATTTAGGTTACCATCTTGTAATAACTCTTTTAAAGTTTTAATGTCAATAAATCTTGTCCTTGATAAATATATTTATAAATTAGCTTCTAAATATGCTCTGCCTTTAGAGGCATTTAACATGTGGAAATTTACTTTATTAAAATTTATTAAAAATACTATATGTAGTATTAAATTTTCTAGATCTATATATAATATTGATGATTTAAAACATTCCATTAATGATTTACAAAGATCTTTTGTTATTACTTACGTTGATAAAGCCTCTAATAATTATGCTATTTGTAAAAAATTCTATATACAATTTCTGTTTGATTATTTAAAGAACAATAGTCTATTTAAACTTTATTCACACTCCATTAATAGTATAAAACTGAAAATGAATAGTGATTTAAATATTAATTATAAATTTCCATATATAGTGCTTATTCCTCAACTTCATAAAGATCCTATTAAATTTAGAACAGTAACCAGTGGTCATAATACTTACTCTACTACTGCGAGTAAATTACTACTAAATTATTTAAATGTAATAAATGATAGTTTACGTTTTTCTAGCAATAACTAACTTATTCTAAATAATAGTAAATAATTAAAGAATAAATTAACATCGCTAGGTAAACTAATCGGATTTCAATCTTTTGATTTTAAAGATCTTTTTAATAATATTAAGATCGCTGATCTTTATGTATTAATTTTAGCTTTATATAATGCTTATATTACTAATCATTCTATTCATACCATATTGACCAATTTTCCTAAATTTCTTCACTTTGTTCTTTTCAATAATTATATATTTCACGGTAATAAATTATACTTACAAGTCTCAGGGGTTCCACAAGGTGGCTATAGTAGTAGTATATTAGCTAATTTATACCTTTATCATTATGAAAATTCTTTTACTTCGACAGATTATAAAATTTACAGATATGTTGAGAGAGAGAGAGAGAGAGAGAGAGAGAGAGAGATATGATCTGATATGTTTGGTCTTTACAGACAACTGTGTCATAGATATAGATTTTTATCCGGATAATTTAGAACTAATTCCTAATGAAGCCACTATTATTAATAACATTAATTTTTTAGATTTAAATCTTATTATTGAACCTACTAATAGGATAGTTACTAATTTATATGATAAAAAAGAATATTTTAACTTTAACATTAATAAAATATTACCATTTAATTCCTGTAACTCGATTCAATTGTTTAGAAATATTATACTTAATCAACTTTTTAGAATTTATAGATTATCAGATAAAAAATTTCATGATATGCATATTAATAAGCTAAAAATTACCAGCAAATTACATAAATATCCAGCATATTTAGTGAATGGTACAGTTAAAAAGTTTGGAATAGTTGAATATATTTAAATTCTCTGCTTAGTATCTTATATTAACCAGACATCCACTTTCTCTTGAATAAGTACCTTATCATGTATTTACATACCCTTATAATTTAGCCTCAATGTTTTCTATCATCATCTGTCCCATTATTTTGTAGCTCTTACTGTAGAATATCACCTTTTATAACCTTTTCGCATTACTCTTATTTATTTCTCACGATTGGCAACAGCAATTCTCAACTTTTTATTTTTTGCGATTGGCAACATTGGTCTCTTTATTCAAGGCTCTAAAGGATCAGACGTATGCAGTCTTTTTTCAGGTATTCTTGTTTCCTATTATTTTTCAATCTTTATGCATGTCATGCAAGTTATCAGTGTATAGATATAATCTATCATTGATATCAGAAACATGCATATTGTGTCCATTTTAATAAAATACTTGGACTTGACGAAGGATTTTATCGAAATGAACAATTCATTTGTTTAGGCCTTTCGAAAAAAATTACTTAATTTCACTCTCTATGAGAATTATATTCAACATGATGTTTCTATTTTTAAGCAACAGTTTGGTATCCCACAAGGGTGGGGGGTGCTTCATCATTATCGGCTAATCTATATTTATACTACTATGAGAAAAACTATAATCCAGTATCGCATAATTTGAATATGTATAGATATTTAGATTATATATTATGTGTATCCCATAATAATAATTCTTTTGTCTTAAACTTTTATCCTAATAATTTACAACTAAATGCCAGTAATAATGACCTCTAATGCTGCAAACATTTTAGACTTAAATTTAAATTTAAAAAATTGTAATCTGGCTATAAACTTATTAAAGTCTAGTCTTTTATCATATATCTCTAAAATTCAACACTTTGACTCTTGTCTACATATATCAGTGTTTAGAAATATCATATCAAACCAGGTTCTTAGAATAAATAAAATTTGTGATGACAATTATAAATTAACTCATTTTATAGAATTATTAAATATTGCAGCCAATAATGTATATTCTCCTAATTCGTAATTAAAATTAAAAACTCAGTTTATCAACTACCACTCGATAACCTCCAAGACTTCCCAATTATGGCGACTAATTTGATTTAAAAAAAAAAAAATTATTATAATTTCTTAATTATATGATTATATAAAAATGTAAAATAAAATATTGAAAAACAATAAATTTGAAAATAAGATAAATATTTAATATTTTGAAAATTATTTTCGCTAAAAATATGTAACATTAGCCAATTTAATACTACGATTTGTGCCCCTTATATAATGGTGATGGTGGAATACTCGTTTATTCATTTCTTCTAAAAATAATTTGTCTGTTCATCCTGTTTACTTATATGGTAAATTGTTCTATCTCCTACTCTAACTCACTGGACGGGTTTTAGGGAATGTCACTGTAGCCGACCGCTTCCCCCCTCCCCTTTAATCGTATTCGTCATACTTGTTCTGGATGCTTCTCGACCATCTTCATTCCGGCTCTGCTAGTAATTCACGTGCAGTTTACGATTTCTGCCTCATGATAACGGTAATTCTTGATTCCCTGTTTTTTTTTTTTTTTTCCAATTCTTCTTTTAATGCTTGTAGTCTGTTGCATTGGTATTTATAGTAACTTGCTATGTATTGCCAATTCTGAAACAAGCATGTGTCTGGGTTAATTAGAGCTAGATGCACAGATTAAAAAATGAAGTCTAGTATAATTAATCTTAAAAATTAAGCCAGTGCTGAATATTTCTCTTTTCGGCATTGTGGCCGTGGTTTAACTGTTTTGTTGATTTTAATATTTCGTTATTATTTGATTTGGTTAATATATCTTTCTAATATATATATATATATATATATATATATATATATATATATATATATATATATATATATATATATATATATATATATATATATATATATATATATATATCAGCTACATGAATGTACAATTAAAAGGTACTGTCACTTAAACTAGAAACTGAAGTAAATATCTCAGCTTTCAAAACGTGTTCTCATTTGCATTGGTAGGACAATACATGGTAGAGTGTTGAATACACCTTCCCAACTCAAGTAACAAAAAGCGAGGGAAAAAACCTGCGTATGATAGTTCAATAACATGCTTATCAGTTCAACAAATATTCTCGTTGTCCGGGTTTTACCAGTTTGTCATTGTTACTATTATGAAGCAGCATCAGAACAAGATTGCTTCTATTTTCGTAATGTGTTGAGAAAGCTACGAGTATATTCTAATCCAGATTTACTTTCCATTCATTCAAGATTAGTTACTTAATACTTCTGTTTGTTTACGCGGGAATAAAAAAAAAAGACTACGGCAAAAAGCAGTGTGTGCGTTTAATAAGCCACACACGCTCACACAACAAAACCGCGCAGTGTCCCACTTTTCGAAAAGCCTACGGGCAAATAAGATAGTTACAGAAGTTTATCAGGACAGGCAACAACGCTTCAATTCACAGAGGCAGCCGGAAAGCATGCTTCTGGTTTCACTTTCGAAGTGATGTCAAATTCCATAATGCACGAGAATAGCACCAAGAAAGTAACTGTTAAAAGTTTCACTCACATACTTTGGTAATTTTATAACCTAGTTTAACTTTATCAGAAATGACCGGAAGGAATTCGGATAAATGAAAATTTCAACTTATGACTAAATGGAATAATTAATATTCTAGTAGGATATCTTAAAATAAAAATATCAATTCAGAAAAAGTGCTTTCCAAAGCTCTGTTCAAGGTCAAATTAAAAAAGGTACGCTTATTTATATAAAATATATTTGCTATAATTGTCGTAAGCAAATACATTAGATATTATTTTAAATCTAAGACCACTGTGTTTTAAATCACATCAAAACATTTAGACAAGTCTTTTTATGACAAGAAGAAAACTTCTGCCAACTGAGACATGACTTTTTGTTGCTTACAATTAATTTTAAGTTCATCTGGCATATGCTTTTAATGCTGACCAAATTTCCACGAAATCAAATAAAGTCCTACACACCGAAAAACTTCCGGTCGTCCATTTTGTTACTCTAAGTCCTCTGGATGAGTCGGACGGTCTGGGGTTTCCACACCGAAAAACTTAATGTGGATGTGGAACAAAAATGGAAATTATTTTGATAGTAATTCTAAGGTTGAAACTTTTAATGTCTAAAAGCATCGTTTCCTACATGGATTATTTTTGATTTAAATAGCATCATGAACTCATATTTTCATTGTTTATGGTAACAAAGTTTGTGTTATTCAACTGCGAATTCTTACTTATTATCATATTTAAAGTTTCTTAGCATATGTATCGCCACTATAGGGTGCAAAAATGAATATTCCAATGATGAAAATAGTTTGAAAAATATAAACCATTTTTTCCAAACATCACATTATAATGTACAAATCGTATCTAAAACATCTTCAACAATCCTTAAAACATGTCAGTATAGCTTAGAAATGAATAGAAAAAGAAGTAATACATCTTTCTATGAACAGCTATGCAAATTCTTAAGATATTTCAGCTCCTAGAAATTGTCTGCCTAAAATCGCAAAATTTTGATTTATAAGCCTGTTATATTGCTTCTATACAAATAATTGATAAAGTCGAACATTTACATTTAAAGTGTTGAGCACAATTCCGGAAATATTGCAAAAGTAATACGTAGTAAAGGACTGGATTTGTTTTGAAGCATAGAATAGGCGTTAAAGGTATTTTTACCCATTTCATTCATCACGATAGCTCGCGTGAGATACCTCAGGAATGCGAAGAATTATTCGAAGAATTTACACGTACAATGGATGAATGGACGCTCTTGGCTGGCCGTTGCTTCATCCGAATACAAAAATAAACGCGGATTGGATTGAAAAGATAGCACATTTATGCAATTCATAAACAATCAATCAAATAAAGGTTACGCAGATAAAAATATAATTATTCACAGAAAAGTGCTTGCAGATTTTGAAATTCCTAGCTTAAAAATAGTGTACATAAAAGTACTTTAATGTCTAAAAATTATTTTTAAAAAAACCTGCAATTATGTATCCGGAAATAAAATTATACATAAAATAGCATTGGGTTTTATAGGCGCAGAATTGTGAAAGAAAAGATAACGAAAAGAGAACGAGAATTACCAAACTGTATCAGTAAAAAGTCGTCGACAAGAAACTGAATCGCGCTCCCACTTCTGAAAATAGCATTTATGAACCGGTTTCGCGCTTTTCATGCAGTCTCGACCTGAAATTTTGCGAACCTCTATCGGAATCTAAATGGGCAAATGTGATCAGGTAACCGTTTTCACATTTCTTCAAAAGTCATTGATCAAAGCTAGTTCATAAGCACAGAATTGTAACGGCTTAGTTCATACTCGCCGAACCTGCTTATCAGGATGGTTCCGAAGTTAAAATCGCGTTTTCATTGCATATGGCAGCATTCATAGACTGATTTTGCTCTTATTATTTGCACTTGTCCGCATGGGAAAAACCGGTCGAGGGATGATGTTCACTGCAATGGGAGCACGATACTAATTTTAGGAACGACCACTACAGATAGGTTATGAGTATGATATTAGTTTACATTTTTGTTAACATGTCAAGATAAGGTTAAAATAATAGGATGTGTCACACGCTTTCACATTTTGTTACAAGAGTATTTATTTACTATTTTATTTATTATTTTTAATACAATTTAAGGTTTTTTTTTTTTATGGAATATAGTACAATATATAAGTTAGATGCTACATAGCTCAAAACCTTCGTCGCGGTTTTGGGCCAATTTGAGAAATTTGTCTAGAAGTGTGAGCTTTATAAACATATAGACCAATGTAAAAGAACAAGTCAAATGATTTTTTTTTTTGGGGGGGGGGGGGAGGCAACAAAATCATCTAATTTTCCCTTTGATCAATATTTTTATAAAGCAAATTTCTCAGTTCTTGAATATAATTGCGAGAAAGGTGATGAGCTATTTAACATCTAACTGTTAGCATTCAGTGAAGAAAGCATTATTCTTACTTTTATCGTAGACACCAAGAACAAAGAGTGTATGACAGAATTCAGATTATAACTTACCTAAAAGAGAAAAAATATATATAAATTATCATTCATAGAAGTAATAAGATCTTGATATATGTTAATACTCTGCAATTTCATCTATAAACATTGGTAAACAGTATACTTTCTACTTATACTTATTCTCAATATTGACGGAAACACGTACAGATCTATACATTTTTACAACTTGGAATCATAACATTAGAAATATTTAACCCTTTCCTGATATTGAAAATTATTAGTTCCAGTCAGATGTCGAGTGAGTCCCGAGATCACTTTTCACGCTAATTACTTTATTACTTTTCATTATTGGCGTACTGAAAACGCCATAAATGAAATAAATATTGTATTTCAATCTTTGGCCTTTAAAATATCATCTGACTACAATGAGGAAGAGGTTGCGGCCAAACGAAAAAAAAAGCGATGTTTCAGTTTATTTTCAAAGTAATAGGGAAATTGGCGATTTGGAATAAAATAAAACTTGCAAAAATGATAATAAAAAGTAAATTACTCAAAATTATTTTGTTAACGTGTCTTTACCCGATTTCCCTCAAATTAAATAGAATTTGTGTAGGCAACTGGGGAAAAATTTATTTGGCATGAAAGGGTTAAAGATATTAACTCTTAAAGTATTGTAATGAGATAAAAAAAAAAATACAAATTTAAGTTTTAGACAGCCTAAAATACGAATAAACTATTTTAAGCTGTCGTACATTTGTATGTATGTATGTGCGCATGCATGCGTGATTGCGTGCGTGCGTGTAGTTTTACGTAATGAAGTTGAAAAATTATTTGACGGATTTTAATGAAAACCATTTAGTTTACAGATTTTTATCAAAACCATTCCAAAATATTTCCATTTTTCTTTCGTTTTCTTGAGTTCGTATCGTACCGTTTATATGTACAGCAAATTAAACAAAATTAAAGATAAAAACGGCAAGTTCTTTCTAAAAGTATTCATTTTATGTAGTATTTTGAAGATCATTTTTTTTCTTATCATTCTATTCATTTCTTTGAAAATAACGAGAGAAAAATCCAATATATGTCTTGTAAGGAAAAATATGGTCTACCCACTCCAGATCATTTATGTAAATGGCAAGTGAAATTTATTTGATATTTATTTATAAAAATGTTGAAAATTTATTATGACTGTGCGAAGCATGTATCACTATTCAATCATTTAACTCGTTTAGACGGGTTCTAATTTCTGAATGCATACTCCGATAGACACCAAACTTTGCGAATCAATTTATTTATACAAAATATCAATTTATATTGATAGTTAAGGTGATAAATGTTTGGAATTTATTCTTTGTAGATAATCAACGTAGGTGAACTTTATCACTTCATGTTATTTATCAATACTTAGCTCAACTGTTTGGATCATTTGTACCGGCTCTAACTTTTTAAAACGCTTATTCCAGTATATGCCAAACTTTTCAATTTGAATAATTAGGTCTTGATTAATAAGTATACTTTTCAATATAATCAACTTATAATAAATATGTTTAATTTTTTAGTAATATGTAAAACAAACTTATAAGAAGTCAAAAAAATATATAATGGGAACGCAAGCATGCCCCATTCACTACGGCATGCATTATCATGAACAATGTCTCGACAGCCCATTGTAGACTTTAGCCTTCCTCAGAATTTCTTTTCAAGACGTCCCTTTTGGAGCAATGCTTTATTTATTTTTTTTATTATTATTATTATTTTTTTTTATTTAACACTTCAAAGTCCTTGTCCATCAAACCTATTCATCTTAACTTAAGTCTTCCTCTAGGTATTTTCCCGATTAATATGGACATAACATTTTCTTTGTAGTTATGTTGTTACCCAATCTTTATACAGAGGCTGTTCGCACATTTTTTAGACGATTTTGGTAAGCGGTAATAAAAAATCGTTTGCTGCAAAAGAAATAATTCCAATTGTACTATGTTTTTAAAAGTCAAAATTATCGTCTGCGGCTTGAAAGTTTTGTTTTTATTCAAAAATGGCGTTTTTAACAAAACAGTGGTTCGAAGGCTACATTTATGCTCTTTCCGAAGAGAAATATGCATACTCTGTTATCCAAAAACGATGTGAGAGTCATGGTTTTGTGATATCTTAAGCGTCGATAGGTAATATCGTCAACAGGAAAGGAAAAAAAAGTCAAATTGGAGCCTCAAGTGGGACAAAAATTCCAAACAAGTATCCAAGGAAAAAACGGACATCTTCGACTATTGCAAAGGTACGTTGTTTAATGTTAATAGAAAATCCCCCTAGTCAAAGGACAGTTGCAAAATCATTAAAGTGCTCGGTGTCCACTGTAAACAAAATGATAAACGTTGATTTAAATCTTAAGAAAGCGAAAAAACGCAATGTGCATCGTCTTCTTCCAAATCATATCGCTGAACGCAGGACACGCTGCAGAATTCTATATGAGAAACACTTATCCAAAGAAAAATGGAAAACAATTGTCACAATAGATGAATCATGGGTGTATTTAAATGATTGCAACAAAAAAAGAGCCATTTATTATCATAAAAGGTGAGAAAAAATTTAAGTACATGGTTCAAAGAATCGAAAGAAAGTTTTTCTAAGGGATTCATGATTGTTGCTGGTTTTTCTTATAATGGCAAGTTAAAAATAAAGAGAGTGGGAGAAAATGTCAAGATTAACTCCAAATACTATCAGGAACATATTTTATCGCCAATTTTTCTGAATGAAATACCATCGCTTTACCCACAGTGCCATCAATCTGTGAGACTCCATCAGGACAAAGCTAGCAGTCACACATCAAAATCCACTGTAAATTTCCTAAAAGAAATGGAACAAAAAACTGGTATCAAGGCCATACCCTTCACTGATATCCCTACTAAATCTCCCGATGTATCACCTATGGATTTTTGTGCTTTCGGACTTTTAAAATCTGCATTATCCAAACGTCGTCCCAAAACTCTTACAGGACTCTGGAAAGTTGTTCAGGAGGAATGGGATAGAATACCTCTTCTGACACTTCAAAAGGCATTATTATCCTGGAAATTGCGGTGTCGAAAGATAGTTCAGAATAAGGGGTGTCAAATAGAACATTTAAAACACAAGAATTTTATGTAATTTAGTTTTGTGAATACAATATACATCGTCTAAAAAATGTGTGAACAGCCTCTGTATAATATGTATAGTTCGAAATTGTACCTTCTTCTCCAAATACTATTTTCTTGAATTCCACCAAAAATTTTCTCTTAAAGAAGTAAAGAGCTATTTAATCATGTTCTGGGAGAGTTAAGGTCTCTGAAGCATTAAAGTAGGTCTTATAAGTATTTTATATAGTTGTAATTTTGTTTTTCTCCCAATCAGGTGTGATCTGGAAAAATTCTTAATCCATGAAAACGGCAATTTTCAGTTATAACTCGTTTTTGAATTTCTGAACTACTATTATTTTTACGATTTGTTTCAGAACTAATGTAGTTTAAATGCTTGATAGATTTAAATTAGTACAGATCAACTCACCAGAAGTGGGCAAATAAATTTCCACTTCTGGTAAGTGCCTTGTACACCTGAGCGCATGCCATGCATACCCGAGTACATACCCGGTAATTATAATATGAAGTGTTAAAATAAGTTTTACAACTTTTTCCTTTATATAAGATGCATCCATGAGAAATGAGATTAGGGTGCATTCTAGAATACATAATGAAAAATATAATTGAAGAATTTTAAACGCAATTACATAAAACCATAAAATAATTACATTTTAAGCTATTGATATTCCAGTACTAGGAAAAACAATTCATTGATACTCAGGAAATATGGAGTTCTGTGAAAATAGCTTTATATAGAGTAAGTACTTTCCCCGAAATGGCGATATTTGTGATAAATGAGATATATTTGCAAGCGCTTGAGAAAAACGTCTTTGTCCTGAAGGTTGAAGGACATTTTCGAGCACCAGTGAAGCGCGACAAGTGGGCGTCATTTAGGACGAAGTCTGTTTTGCATCAAACTGTTTCAAGAAAAATGACATCCCCATAACAATGTGAGCAGCCATTCATGATCAAGGGCTATTTTCCCCAAACACACATGGATTGAAGTTCTAATTGAAGTTCATGGACTGAGCTCTAATCATATCCCACAAGTGTACAGGTATTCAATTGCATTAAAGCTTTAAAAGTTATAGAATGCAAGAACAATAGGTCCTGGTTATAATGAGCAACTGGGAACCCACTAATTTGTTCGTCGAACACGGACTTCCATAAATCCATTTTGCATAGAAAACGTATATATAATTTGAAAAATAGTAAGAAAGGGTGTGTTTTGGGGGATATATGAATTATACCTCGAGGGTTGTAAAAGTAATGTGAAACAATACAGTGGGTACCAATCTATATATTTGCTAAACCCCCCCCCCCTTTCAAAGACAGAAAAAAAAATACCTAGATACTCATTTACGTACCTTCATCAAGAAAAAAAAATTGCTTCAAAATAATGTGGCTCAAGTACTACGTTCTGGGAAACTTGTGCCAAACCAACTTTTTTACTTCTACAAGCATTGCAGAGTCCACTTGACGATAAGAACTTGCAATTCCGTCCTAGTAGTTCAACGGAAGAGCATCCGCTGGTCAGTACGAAAATTCGTGGTTCGATTCCCGGTTCAGGCAGTAAGGTTCTTTACAATGACGCCCAAACAAATCCACCCTGTAGGTTAGTGCAAATATGTTGGAGGTCTGAAAGTGACTAGTACGACTGGCACGGATTCGGTGGACTCGGGGATATTGAGGGCTGAATTCAAATCGGGAGGATCAAATCAGCATCAGGAGGCTAGCCTGAGGTAAAAATAGCAGGAAGTGGTCAGTCAGATTATCAGTTGCACGCCAATCTAATATTAGAGAGTGGCAAATGCAGAGTCACTTCGACAATAAGAACTTTCAATTCCGTCCCAGTAGCTTAACGGTAGAGGGTCGGCTGGCCAGTACGAAAATCTATGTTTCGATTCCCGGTTGGGGTAACAAGGTTCTTTACATCACTCCTAAGCGAAGTCAAGATTTATTTTTTCTTTAATTCGTACTTTCAACTTGTTTTGATAATTTATTCAGCTTTACTATTTCTTGTCCTCGTTATATCTGAGTACCTAAAAATTTTGCTCGTTAAAAGCAAGCAAATCAGGCTTCAATGGGAATTATACCAATTAAAATTCCACATCTATGTTAAATCTGAAATCTCGCTAAATGTGAATTCGTTATAAACAGGTTTCACTGTATATAATTTGATATATGAAATATATCTTATCTAATGAAAATATTATTAAGAAAATTTATAAGGAGCAGTTAAGTTCATGCAATTCAGTTGGCAGAAGCCGTATCTTGATTTTGAGAAACAGTTTTGACTAATGTCGGTGACTGATTATCCATTCATGCAAAATTTTTTGGAGTTGGTTGATCCATTGAAGAAGAATGCAAAAGAATCGTGTATCATAGGTTTCAATGAAATGTAAAACACAGAAATATCGATTTAACATTAAATCTATCTCGATTTTTACAAAGTAGAAAATTTTTAAACTTTAGGCAAGACAATACCCAAAGCTTAGTTGGTTCTTTCCAAGGACGTGGAAGTTCAATCCTGATCTAAAGAAATTTCTTTGAAAAGTGACTGGTACAGAAATAAACACTCAAATAACCCTTTCTGAATTCAAGAATCCTCTGAAGAAAGAAAAGTAATTTTACCCATTTAACTTTTTAATTTCCCTATATACATAGTATAATGTATAGGGAAAGTACAGTGACGGAGTTGAAAATTTGAATTCAGAGTTTTTGATGGATTTACGCATTTTAAGCATCTTTGAACTGGAATTAAACGTTTTTGAGGTGATGTTTGTGTGTATTTATTATGTTCGTGTGTGAGTCTGTGAGACTGTAGACGAGATATCTTACGATCGAATAAATAGTGTTTCAAAAATTTGGTACTATTATTTATGACAATCAGTGAGTACTGGAACCTTATTGATTCTGAAGACTTCCAAATTTTGAAAGCATTTTTTTTTTTAATATCATAAAAAATAGACATTCAATAACGCTTAAAAATAATTTTATATGTAATTTTTCATTTGAAAACGAATGATACAAACTTAAGAGCTAGATCTTCACGAGATTTTACGCGTTAAAAAAAAAAAAAAAAAAAAAAAAAAAAAATTAAATATACATTAATTTGATACTTGGAAATAGTTTTACATATTATCATCAAGAAAAGTAGCAAATTATAATGTACAATTCAACTCCAAAAATAGTGTGATGTGGATATCGTAATCATGTATTATTATTTCATAGCGAAATATAAGTAAAGTCATTGAATTATGTAGGGAAAGTCTTGCGATATCCAAGTCAGATTTTAAAATTTATAATGAACATCATCTATCAACTTCAACGCTTAAAAAAATAGGTTTCTCTGCGGTGTCAAAGAATTTCATAATTATAATCTTTAGAAGCAATGAGGCGGTCTATAACAAGGAAACATAAATTATAAACAACCTTTCTTTTTACTTCAGACGAAAATCTACTCAACCGTGTTAACATGAACCATTAACAAGTTTTGTTGCTGTTTTACACACACACACAAAGAGCGTTGTATCCCATTTTATAGACTTCACTTTTGCCACTCCCCTCTGTAATTTAAAGTCATTCAGTGATAACAAGTCAATGGCACAAACACCAGTTACAAGAGTGGGGTAATGTCTAACGTTTCATTGTGGTCATGTGATCAGATTGAGTTGTTTAAGCGATCGATAGTAGTTTTGTGCACATAAGTTGTTTAAGTGAAATTGACATATACAAAGTCTAAACATTGCAAATTCACAACTGGTAGCTAGCAAGTTCAACTCTGAGCACGGGCGTAACAATCGGGTAAAAAAGTAAGCATCCGCCATATGTCATCATACAATAATAAGTTTAGCACTGGCGCTTCTCATCTCCCTGAATGCCTGAAGAGTGTCAAGCAATAAAAGAAGATACTGTACAATAGCACATTACTTCGCATGTTTTCAATAAAAAGCAAGTATAAACATTAAATGCAACTGTGATGAGTTAGAGACCATAGATTTGATACACAAGATAATTTTCGAGTTAGAGTATTCCACAGCGTGATAATTATACTCACCAATAAAATTTAACAAAGATTTAAATGAATGCGGAAAATAAACAACGTATTTGGATTTCTGGAACCAAAAGCAATTTTAAAGTAAATGGATTTGCATTTATTGCCCAAATGCGAAATTCTCCAGAAAATTTTTTTTATGACCCTCTTTCCAGACGATTTCCCATTCAATTTGCAAACATTAAATATTGATGATAAAAAATAATCTAAAACCACAGACGACTATTAAAAATTTCGCAGAAATGTGAATTAACTAATATAAATCGATAGAAAGCAATTTTTCAGACATGTATTCTGTATTATTGTTGTATTTCACTCTGCCGGTCATCGTATGTTTAATTGAAAGGCATTTACCAAATTAAAACTTTTTTTTCTGAAACACACTTCGCGGTTCATATTTTCTGCATTCCACTGTTATTTCTCATTTTACTACTCGTTCGTCACACAATGTGTAGGTGTTGCAGTTCAGCATATTTATTAATATAGCGTGATTTACATCTCATTTTGCGTTCAAATGTAAGCTTGTTCACATTTAAGGAAATTCAAGTGTTACCTAAACAATCGTTTACTTTCGTAATCTCATTTAAACAAAATATACATCGTGTTTGCCATATTTATATATAATTAAATATAACAGTTATCACCTAATATCTCATTTGAATACAAATTTACAAAGTAACATTAATTATACACAAAAATATGAATAATATTTTAAAAAGGAAGAATCATTGAAACAGGCATGGCGATACTGGATTTTGGTGGTTCTACTTATGGCCGCACCATATTTTAGAACTACGTACATACACTGATACGACGCAAATTCTACTTTAAGCCATTTTGCAGAATATAATCTTAGAAGCTACTTTAATAAACAATTATTTGTATTAAAATAATAGCATCATTTGCTTTTAATTATAAGCTATTTAGAAATTATAATATGATGATTGAACAATGTTTATCCATCCCCTAAAGAAAAATCTACTTCTAAGCTACGACGACAAAAGTTGGAATCTTGTACACATTTTTCGAATGAACTACGAACAAAATATAACGTTGGAATGAAATCTAATTCAGAATGACCACTTTACAGGATATGGATCTTCGAAATAAGTTTGAACATCGCGTGACTAGCAGGCAGCTACTAGTATTCACAATGATTATCCATCACTGCAATTTTGACAACGTCCAAATCGATGTGTTACTCTGCGTGATCAACACGCCTCATTCAGAAAACGGATGCTTCGTGTTCTTGCAGCCATCCCATACAGAAAGAGAGATAAAATCAAAAATGCTAATCACCGGGTCAGTTCTTATAAACAAACCATTAACTAAGATTCTATGGTGAGTTAAAAGTCATACGTCAAGATCATGCCTTAATTGAACCGTTCAGCTATCAGTGTGCACCAGATACACCCTTTCAAAATCACATTGCAAGTCCTTAGGTGATACATGGATGCGATGAAGAACTGAAAAAGCTGATATACTCATCAATCACACTTCAATACAGCGGTTTTTAGGTCAAGATGTAAGGTGGAGTGATTTTAAAGGAAGGTGGAGCGAACTTTATCAAAACATCAAAAGGTCAGTTGATTATCTAAAGAAAGTAAATGATCTTCAATACAGTCGTAAAACAAATAGCTTTACCACAAGCATTCCGTAAAATGAGATATTAATGTTTATATTTGACAATAAAAATCATTATAACATCAAAATAAAAAATAGATAAACATTAAAGAATTGGAAACTATAGAAAATATAGTTAAAACATAATACAACTTATATTTTCACTAACTCGCTTTTATTTTTAATCACTTTAACAATTTGGAAATATGCTTAATGCCCAAAATAAAATGCTGTAAAAAACAGATAGAAATAATTAAATAACATACTTATATATATATATATATATATATATATATATATATATATATATATATATATATATATATATATATATATATATATATATATATATATATATATATATATATATAATTCTCTATTTAATACTTCTTTTTATTATGTAGGCATTTCTTAAAGTTAGGATTTTTGAGCTGCAGCTTCTTTTCTCTATTCTATTATTGGATTTTCAAATTATTATTAAAATATATATATATATATATATATATATATATATATATATATATATATATAATTTTAGTATGTTATTGATCCTTTTTGTTAATAATTTGCCTTCATATTTAATATATATATATATATATATATATGATATATATATATATAATTTATTTGAAAATTTCTCCGAATCCGAATATTGAATAGGAAAAACATGTACTGACGTCTTTAATATAATATAAATACATATCGCTAAATATACATATTCTTCGTTTCAAGACCATTTTTCTTTTTTGGTGCGTGTCTGGGAGTAATCAGCGCCTTTAAATTCTGTATGTCAAGTCGAAAACCTGATAAGCATAATCAAGCTTTTGGTTCATGATTAAGAATAAAACGACCCTTTCACATTTTATCAAGAATTTTCTCCTTTCCCAAAAGACGAAGGAGATCTAGACAAATATCTCACATTTATTATCTTTATATTCCAATTTGGCGACTTTGTTTATCTCTTGAATGCGTTTAGTATTTAAATAAATGCAATGTTTGTACTATGCTTTGATTTTTGTAAATAAATATTTATCTTAAGTTTAACTGGATATTTCTATAGATATGTAGACATGACTATTATATAGTTGGAAATTGCATTGCTGCAAATGCATCATGTGGTAATATACGACGTTCTTCAGTAAACAAATTTCAATTTGTTTGTCTTTCATATGTTATTTATATTAATTCAAAGGTAATATATTCTTTATATTAATTCAAAGGTAATATATTCGGTTTTGTACGCAAAATAATATATAAAATGAATATATTTAATAAAACATAATATTGAATTTGCAGTTTTTCATAAATTTAATTTGTTCTTCTATAAAAAGTATATATTAATGCATTTACTTTGGATTTACTACTTAACCTTACGTATAATGCATTGACAAAGTATAATGCATTGGGAAAGCATTGTGGCAGGGTCGGAAATTTTGCGACTTTTCGACGAAAAAGCACGTTCCAAACATACCTGAATGCGAAGTAAACGTTTTTCAGGTGATGTCTGTGTGTGTATGCATGTTCGGGTGTGTCTCCGTGAGTCTATGGAAGTGATATCTCACGAAGGAATGGAAAATGTCGAAAGAAATCGGTACGATTATTATAGCTAGTAAATGCCGGAACTCTATAATTTGAACGGTGTCAAATGCTCTAAAGACACCCCCTTAATTTTCGAATGAATGTTACAATTAAGACTTTTAATAAGAATAAATACATCATCTATTGACGCATAATGTTTTATTAGAAAACGAATGATACAAACTTCGAATACACTTTAAAAGAAAAATGCGACTTTCCAATAAACTTAAAAATCATAACTTTCAATACTGTTAAATAAATAACCATTTCATATGTAATTTTTTATTTGAAAACGAATGACAAACTTTAGAATGCATGAACTGTTCTTGAAATATTGCACTTTTTTTTTTCCAAATAAATTTATATAAAATATTACATAACGTTAAAAAAGTAGCAAGTATCATTAAATATTTTCATTTTTCATATGCAGTATTGTGCAGCAATATGGTTGACATCATTCTCGTGGATCTAGTTTCGTTTCATTCACTTCTTATAACAATTTTGTATTTTGGCGTCAAAGAATTCGCCAATAGTCATTCATCTCCCGAGATATTAATTAAATGTCAATTGCATTCATTTTGCATGAGAGTATTAATAAGTTATTCTGTTTGGACTAATAAATTGCTCAATTTCAATTTACGACATGCTAATTTAATCCTAAAAACATTGTGGAATATATCTTGTACACCACGTTTTCGCTGTGAAAGAAGTAAAGTCATTGCATTATATAGGGAAAGTCATATGCTGCCTACATCAGATTTTTTTTTCCTATCGTGGTACGTTATTTTTAAAATAAAAATTCAATTACATTTCTTTTATTTGCAAATACAAACCAGCACAAACGTCACATATAAATCAGTGAATAATAAATGAAATCAATGAACAACAAATTTGATGTTATTTTAAATAAATACCCATTTTATATATTATTTTGTGTAAAAAAAACAATCTTGCTTCAATGGATATAGAAAACTAAAAAGAGGTAAATAAATCTTAAACTGCGTTTTCTTTCAACTACTTTTGTGCTAATTGCTTTTTACGTAACTTTCGTGTTAAATTCAATTATCCACTGACAAAAACGCCATTAACTGGCAAACAGCAACGTTATATTTCTTAGATATTTAAAAATGTAAAATGAATGTTTAATGTTAAAACATAATACTTTCAAGTCGCATTATACAGCAATAAAGGTTTTGATAAATTTTCCAATGAGAAATAATTATTACACCCACCGATATTATATAGATGCATTAGGGTATAAGATAATTATTATTGATCTTTCATAAATTTCTTATTTTATAAAATAAATTGCAAATTTCATCTGTAACCCCTTGTTTTCTAAAGGAAATTTCGCACAAGTTATATAGAGTTTACGTGAAATTGTGATTTACTTAAAGAACTTTTGACTTAATAAAAATATCACAATACAAATATGAAAACAATTATGTCATTGTCAACGCCATAGGAAGTTATGGTAATTTAAATTTTTACTTAGTTCGAAACATTTGTTTTCGAAACACATGCTTTAGGTAATTCGCCGAATCACACAAATTATTTACGTCAAAAATAATTTCTGGTGACATTTGAAACCTCCCTGTTTAGAAGTTTTCATATTAAGCCACTGTTCAATACCTTCTAATAGAGTTGTTAATTGCTGTAGACGCACTTCATGAACACCTGCTTTAGGTAATCTGCCCAATAAATTAGGTTTCCGACGTCGAAAATAATTTTCGGTAACATTTGAAACCTCCCTGTTAGAAATTTTCATATTAAGCCACTGTCCAATATTTTCTGAAAAAGTTCTTTGATATAATGAACAGATAATTGTTAAGGGTGGTGTTAACTTCAATCCGTTTGAGCATCGGCTTGAACCATAGGAGTAAGCAGAATATCGAAAGGGGGGGGGGGGGGGTACAGCGATGAATCTATAGTTTGCTCACATGGACACTATGGAGAATTAATGCAAATTTTCCACCAATGGGTGGTGGCGGGGGGGAATTATGACTCCCTTTGTCTAAATCACTGGCTTGAACGGGCTGAATTCCTTGACTTCTTCATACTTTCTAGACAAGTCTTTGAAATTTTCCAGGGTAAAAGGAAAAAAAGAAAAAATCAGAAATTGAATCAAATAACTAAATGCTGTTCTTTAGATCACTTGTCTGTATATATACAAAATAAAGAGAGGTATAGAAAATACTCAACATGGAGTGTAATACATTTGAGGTACTAACTGTAAACATTCGAGGTAATATATAAAATTGTTTTAAAATGGTAGCTAAAATGTTACAATTCCCTGACATTTTTTTTTAATTTTGAACTTTTATAAATAATTTCCTGGCAATTCCCTGCCATTTTAATTCATTTTTTAAATTCCTAGACAATTCCAGGTTTTCCTGTAAGATAAGCAACATTGTTCACAATTGAAATATTCGAGATTAATGTATTTTTTATTAACATCTCTAATTAGAACAAATTATCCTCCGTTTTCTGGATCCTAGATAAGCGTCCACTACTTAAATACATTTGAGGTACTAACTGTAAACATTCGAGGTAATACATAATATTAGTTTAAAAATGGTAGCTAAAATGTTACAATTCCTTGACTTTTTTTTTTAATTTTGAACTTTTATAAAGAATTTCCTGACAATTCCCTGCCATTTTAATTCATTTTTTAAATTCCCACACAATTCTAGGTTTTCCTCTAAGATAAGCAACATTGTTCACAATTGAAATATTCGAGATTAATGTATTTTTTATTAACTTATTTCTAATTAGAACGAATTATCCTCCGTTTTCTGGATCCTAGATAAGCGCCCACTACTTAAATAATGCCACTCAGTTTCCAAATCGCCAAATCAGTTTCAATCTAAATCATCGCAAAATGCGAAATCCTTAAGTTTAAACAGAAGATCATCACTCCACAAACGTTGAAAGCTGAAGAAAAATAAAATAAACGATTCTCCAAAAAGATTCTCCCTTCTATGGGCATGGCTCAAACTTTTTACATAGCTTCCCTACCTAGAATACATTTTGGAGATGAGTAAATATATTTTCAAGTTTAAATGTGTTATTACATCACTATTTCAAAGATAAGACATCCAGAACAAATAGCTACACAAAGCATTTGTCAATATGAAACTAAAAAGAAAAAACGGCAACGTCACACAGCCAAAAGTACTGCCACCAGATAGGGACAGGTATAGAGCAATTGGGTGAAGGTAATTCAGAACGAAAACCAAACATGACAAATGACTTTCACTCTTAAATCAAGAAAAAGACAACATGCAAATCCAAAGCTACATTGGACGAAGTCAAAGCATAAAAACACCCAATCACTGAAGTTTTTGTTTCAAGATAGCGGCCAAATATACATAATTGCCAAAATGAGGTCGACGGAAATGCTTGACGAGAGCTGAACAAAGGATTTTTTAGAGACGCCAAACATGTGTAAGCCACTTGGTTTGATGATTTTTAAACACAAGAAAAGAATAGTCTTCAGATTAAAACATATTTGTGAGTGATATTTCACAGCTTTAGCAGCTATAAGGTATTTCATACAGCGAATTTTACGTAAGACAGTAAAATTGAAAGATTAACTATAAACACTAAATGAATAAATCAATTCTTGGGTTCCGCTAAATGGTTAGAACATGTTGAAATTTAATTTAAGAACTAACTTTATTTTTTTTTAAACACTGCAGTGGAAATTTAAAGGAATGATATTTTATTTTATTTATTTATTGGAGAAAATTGTTTAGGCAATTCCTCGAATTTGTTAAATATATTAAAAATCAATATCATTAAATCTTGAATAAAATGCAATTTAAAACAGTTTTTAACCATAAAAACTTAAAATGACAGAATAGACAATGTATATATGTATACTTCAATGTGTTAAGGTATACACAAATGTTGAGCACCTCAACCACAGTTATATATATCTCAAAGAAACTAGGTTGTTATTAATACTTTAAGAGAGGACAAATAAGTTTTGTTAGTGAAGTATTTCACGGTATACAACTTTGAGTATCTAATAGAGCACAAAAATATATTTCTTTAAGTCAATTCTTATAAGTATATAGGGCAGCAAAAGTGCAGACTAAATAAAAATTCGAAAACTTTACTAAAATTTACTTAAACTAAATCGCAGTAATTATTAATGCTTAACATTAAACATAATAAAAAATGTGTATAAGATGAAACGTTTTTAATATCTGTTCAGTAGTCCTTTTGCGTTCTGTTTATCATAATGCATTGAATATCGCAGTTCTTCAGCAACAAAATAAAATTGTGTTTCTTTATAAGTACATATGTATAATAAATGGCTCTATCTCATAGTAAAAAAAAAACAGTCCTTACCCAGAAAACTGTTTTGAAGTACAGCGAAATTTTTTCTGGTAGTCAAACTGTTCAGTAATACGAAGAAATAATATATTGAGATATGTATATGAAAATTTAAGAGTTTCAATATGGTGATATAACTTAGCTACAAAAATCATCCTGAAATCATCTAAACTCTAATTCAAGCAACATGAATGGAGAGCACGATCTTTAGTAACTAATAAATATATGCCTCCGCCAACAAAGCAAACCGGATTATTTTCAGTTTATGTTCTGAGTGAGTAATGTAGTACTAAGGAAACAAAACTTACGTTTTCCTGCTTTAATTTTTTTTTATGATGTAAATTTGATCAAGTGACCGAATTTTACACTGGTTATTTTCACTCCGAAATCACCTACTAGTCTACCTTTGACCCAACTAGTCACCTTTAAAAAGTATTTTCCAAGTATCTTTTAAAACATTTACAGCATTTAAAAACATGAAAGATTAATCATGCTTAAAGCATTGATTATGAAACACTTTCCAACTTCAATACAATTTTATTTAAACATGTCTAAAATGCAATACATTCCTCGGTAATATGTTAAAACTTATCACAATACTACATTAATTTATTACATTTGAAAACTTAAACCTTCATCGAAAAAAATGAACTTCATTTAAATGACGGCATTGAAATATAAATTGCTAACTCCTCTGTTAAACTCCTAAAATGTGATACATTCCTCGGTAATAATTTTAGAATTATCATAATACTACGATAATTTATTATATTTGAAAACTTCATCGAAAGCAACTGAAATTCATTCAAATGACGTCATAGAAAAAAAAACACGCCTGTTTCTCTCTATAAAAGCAGAATTTTATTCATAAATTATTTCCCATTCATGTCATTCATCACAATACTATAATAATTTATTTTATTTAAAAATTAAGACCATGGAGCTACAAGTAATTAAACTCTATGCGTAAAACTTCATCGAAAAAAATCGTCCTTCTCTTTGTAAAATCAATGAATATTTCATTCATATCAGTTATGCAGACTCGATGAACTAAATGATTTTGTGTTAAAGAAATACAGCAATTCTAATATAACTCATTCTACATATTTTGCTGTTTATATTTTACATAGGTGAAAAATAGGCTTCGTTGTAGAAATAATCAAATTTGGATGAGCATTTAAACTCAAATATATTGTCATTGCGTTGTTTCAGTAAGTAGATGCACAGAATTTAAGTAAAAATAAAGTGGTTTTAGGACGGATACAACACTCAATATGAATTAAAAAGAACTTTAAAAATCACGATTTTGGAAGAAAATGGATGCATTGCCATATATCATTTTGAAGTGGGTCACATGATCGTTTCATATCATGGTCACGTGATCGCTTCATATAAGAGGTGTTATTATTTTAATTTTTATTTAAAAAACTACTGAATATAATTCGATGAATTTTTTTTATATATTTTATGGAACAATTTGAATATTACCTAAAATTGTCGAAGCAATTTGTGAATTTTAAATCCGCTTAAAAAATGTCTGAAAAATTAGGTCCCATAGGGCTCAATGTATTTCATTTTTTCAACCCGGGTTCAATCCAAAACTAGTTGGGTGATATTATTCATTTATATTCCCATAGGTCCTAGAGACCGTCTGAACAACATACTAAAATTTCATTTTGCTTAAGTCATTTTTACGGCAGTTATCGTGCTAACGGACAGACAGACAGACAGAATGAACAAAGTCATAAACACTTTTCAACTTTGTTGTAAAGTGTTAAAAAGGGGTATTATTTTCAAAAACGGATTTTTCAAGCAAGTTAAACTAAAACAATAAATAAATAAATGAAAAACTGTTACTTATACTCAATTCCAGCAGTCACGCTCTTAAAAGAACTTGAACAATCCAGATTTGTAATTCTATCGCTCTCTAATCATTCTGACTGGACAGTACTCCCCCACCCATTCAAAAAGTGCACGAACCCATATCTACCTCTCTATTATTATGGGTGCGCGATATCTGTCCATCGGAAAAGTTACAAGGCTAACCTTGAAGGCGGAAAGCAAAGCTACTTGTAATAATTTTCTCGCAACTTGGCAATAGCAGTACTCAGATTAGTCTCTCCAACATGTTTCCTCTTCCCACGCTTCCACATGATGTGCAACGTTACTTCTGCGAGTGTTCTGCTTTGTTGGGCCTCAGGAGATTTAATGCGTAAATACAACTCTCTCTCGAAACCACTTACGGCGATAACTGTGGAATGTAGCGTTACGTGAAGGTTTCGGAAAAAGTTACCGGAACATTTTTGGCAAACTACGTAAATCTCTGGAGATTAAAATCGCAGTTGAGATTTCAAATCCAATTCTTTGAAACTGAAGGTCAATATTTTGCATATATTGAAAACGTTATATTATCACGAAGCACCAATCCATTCAGAGTTATCATTTTACGCCACGAAGGATCTCGACAATTTCATGACTAAATGATAATTATTTTCATTTTCCTTGGTACTTATTCCTTGATACCACTGGATGGTAGTGCATTGCTATTGCTTCCTTTTAAAAGCTTTTGTTTTTATATTTACTTTTAATATACAAATTCATTGAATACTTGGCACGGTAATAATATGGAAAATACTATTTCATAATACAATGGCATTAGGAATATTTTCCCAATTTCCTATTTATACTTTACACAGATTCTGATATAATTTAAGCAACATTTTGTACCTGAAGGAACCATCATATCATGTTGAGTTAAAAAAGGACAGCTGTTAATAATTAAATTTTGGACTCAAATCATCCATATTGACCATTATCAAAATAAACATAATTTTAAGATGTTTTTTCTAAGGAAAACTATACTTGGCACTAAAACCCTTACTTAAAAAAAAATATCTTGGGAAAAGAATTCAAATGTGTGTAAAATTCTCTTCTTTTAATTTCATCAATTAAACATTTTACGTCTACTTTCAAGTATTTTTATTACGATTCCTTTAGACATACGCCGATAACACATTTTATATTACAGTGTTACCCCTGTTATATTTATAACAAATTTATTAAAGCAATAAATCTATATTTAATAAGACGGATTTTGAGGTTTAACTCCGTAATAGAGGACAACATTTTTGCAAGACATCGCAATCTCAATCCATACATGAGCCACATTCTAAACCTCGTACATTGCATCATCCCCAAGTATTTTTTATATCGTTTTATCCTTATTAAATTTACTAGTTTGCCCATAGGGAGCATAGGGCTGTAGCCCCCTAAAGGCCTAAAAATGTAAAAGAACGCTGTGGACACCAAATCGCGCCTTTGTAGCACTCATTAATTAAATCTAGGCCCCGTTCATACCTCCTTCTAGGAGGATTTCCTGAGCACGGCACTGATTCCATTGCACAGTAGTTGTAGCGCTAGTGTAGCACAAAAAATAAAAAAAAGGTGACCAATCACCTAATTTAAACAAGACAGGACAAGATCCCAAATGGCCTTTATTTCAACATTAAGGGCCACAAGAATAAATGATTATTTTCTTTCTCAGTTAAATTCTCCGAAGGTCTATAAAATTAAAGTAAAATAATGATGTGAACTTCAAATCTCGCTTTCACAGCACTCATCCCCCACCGTTCTAACAGAAAATTTTGAACGCGCCACTGATTATACCGCACAGTAGGTGTGTACTGGTGCAGCTAGAGAAAATCAGAAGATGGTGATCAATCACCTGATTAAAGCAAGAGAGGACTCGGTCTCAAATGAGGGACGCCTTTATTTCCACACCAAGAATCACCGGAATAAATGAATAAAAAATAGTTTTCAGTGTTTGGTTCCGCTAGCTAAGGTCTTGCTAAAATGAGTTGCCCCCGTCAACGTACCTGTTGACAAAGATTATGAAAGGCGTGGTTCTAGGGTTTCCGCATTAAAAATTGATTTTACAGTTTATTGCATCCTATTCGGGAGAGAAACTTTCTAAAAGTTATTAAAATGCTCGCTACTTGATGGGTTTCAGAAATTAAGTAGATGAAGCTTCAAAACAATTGAATATTTGAAGGATTAATCTTGAGGATTCTGTATTAATCTGATTAATCATTTGTAACGAGTATTTTACAGACGGACTTTTTATTTATAAGATATTTACAAATTAAATTTCTTCTGCATAATAAATTTAATTTCTTAGGCCCGACAAACCTTTTATGTTACACATTTCTACCATTTACAATTCTGAATGCAAAATAATCGGTTAGTAACATTGAAAAACTCAGCAGATTTTTGTATAAAAATGCTGAAAATTCCCAATTTTGGGAAACTTAATTCTTGTCCCAAAACACCCGGTCTATTCCCGGGTATAAACCAGGTATTTTAGATATTTGCAACTCTACCTATCCCGTTAATAATGAATTAAAGAAACGAATGGGTTGTTTAATCTCGATTCAATGTAAATCTAATTTAATATTGCTGAAAATGTTGATTTATTAAAAAATAACATTCTCAGATGAGTTGATTTACTAAAAATAACATTCTCACCAACTTTAGAAAATTGCTCGAAAGATTACTGAAAATATACCTTCTGCGAAGTAAAGGATTTAAATTAAGTGCACGCAATGGCCACCCTCTCTGCTTCTATGTAGACGGGCAGAGGTTCGTGACCTTGTCACGAAGATGTCACGGTGTTTCATTTGACTTTCCCTTTTTACCCTTCGCCTGTTGTCGAAGCGTCACGCTTTCCCAACCACCGATAGAACCATTCTAGATTCACTGTATAGAATCTGAACTGAAATTTGGTGACTTGGCGTTGTTTTACCTCCTTTCCACCCTTTGTTTGCAGACAAAAGGAGGGGATTTTCTGATGACAGCACCTTTCTTTATGATGTATTTCTTGGTGGTGGTCTTTCCTTTTCAAACACGGAATGTTTCTGCTTCAGATGCATTGAATCAACATAACACATTAAAATAAGGTTTAAAACAGACCGAATTTATCTGAGCAAAAACATCAATTTTATTGAGCAGTGACATATGTGTAAATCAAAGTATACATTGTATTGTTCAGTAAAACTGAAACAAAAAGGCATCCAGTATCTTAATAAATTGAAACATTCATAATTTACTACTATAGAAAAAAATATATATATCCACAATTAATGATTTTTGTTAGCAAATCAAAATATTAATCATTTTTAGTCAAGCTTCAGGACGATGGATCGATACTCGGTTTGGACCGTAATCACAGACTGCAAGTGCTATGTTATTTTATTGATCCTGTTATAAAACGTCAATACGGTAGTTTTAATTGAAAAATTTTAAATGACAGTATCTCAATATCTGGCCCTTTGAATAAAATATTTCAATTATCGTCAGTAAATCACAATATTCATCATTCGCTGCTCTGAATGAATCACAATATGCATTAAATATGAATACTGGATGAACTCAGGCTTTAAAAATATAAGATTCTGTAGAGTGGAATAAGTAATTTATTTACTCAATTTAAGTGGATACAACAGATAAAATTCAGTTACAGTAACCACGAAACATAGAATACTAAACAGTAAGCATGTGAAGTACATTAAAACAGTTTTTTTTTTAAAATTGGTAGAAGTCAAATAAAAATATCAGCACAATATGTATTAAAGAGATCAACAAAGCTATACATAGAAAAGCTTATTCATTGTGTTTAATAGTAATATTGCGATTTTTTTTTCTTTTTTGCCCAGTATTAGTAACAGGTATATGGAACTCCAAGTTAAGAAAAATAAGACAATCAATAATATTATTTAAAACTTTATAGTGCAACAAGAAGAAAGACTATTTTCACCTTGAGAAAGAGTTGCATTTCGAATGAATAATAACCGGAAATTCTGAAAATAATAGTACATAAAATTTATTTGCGACTACCTCGGTTTGTTGAAAATGCAGATGGTAAATATGATCCCAGATTATAGAATAATGTTCTAAAATAGGTTTACAAAAGTAATTACTGTTTATGTATTCCAATTTTTTAGTTTATGTAGATAGTGTCTATAGCAAGGCACAATCAATTAAAAGTTTTAAATCATTGGGAAACATAAAATATGTGGCAGTCTTAAAAATTCGAGATATTTCATTGACAAAATTAGAGAGTAAACTCTATTTGTAATGTACCACTAAGTCGATAAATCAGTACTGAAACCAAAATTACTTTACGGGTTAATAACCTAAGATGAATATAATCAAACGCTTTACTAAAATCAGTATACAAAACATCCAGTTGTTTTTTGTCTTCAATAGCACAAGTAAAACAAGTTAATTTAGATAAATTTGAGCTCATTGCCATAAAACTATGTTGGTAAGGAGAAATCCATTGCTTAATTTGGAGAAATATTTTGTCATGCACAAAATACACTCAAACACTTTTAATAAGTCTGTAGCATGTTTGTTGTTCTTTATATGTTCAGAAATAACTTTACCGTATTTCCAAGCATTTGAGGAAAGTCATAGTTTTAATCAAAAGGCTAAACAAAATAAGCAAAGGGTAAATTAATATGTCAGAGCAACATTTGATAACGGGAATATCATCACAGCTTATAGACTGGATGGATTTTAACTTTAGGGATTTAGCAACACCATTTTCATAAATACACTTAACGTTAATCAAGTCAATATTACGCAACATTTGGTCGCAATATTGACTTGATATTGTTCGCAACATTTGGTCAGTAGTTCAAAACTATCAGCTTGGCAACCCATGTACACAGATTTAAAGACGTCCGTGAAACCATTTGCAATATCAATATCAGTGGCACATTAAACATTATTATAATTCACAATTGTATTCTTATGATTATCAGGAGAATCGCCTTTGCAATAGCTCCAAAAAGTTTTAGGATTTAGGATTGATTAGCTTCAATTCTAGCAATTTGATTATATATATTATCAGTTTTAATTCCATCCTTTACTATTTTGTGTAATCTAGGAAATTCTAATAAGTCCCTTTCACCCTCATCTCTAATAGATTTATTACGAAACTTATATTTCAATTTAACATTCAAATTTGACACGATTTTTGGTTTGTCAAATTCCTTACAAAATAACTGCATGGAATCTTTCTTTTTTTATATAATAAAAAGAATCGTTTTATAAAGCTTAAGGCGCCTTTTTATATGGTCGTACCTTATGTGGTACAAAAAATGAAATTTTAAACTTTTAACATGTATTACAGAACATGGCCGAATTAAGGAAAGAAGCATGTGAAATACCTGCCTTCAAGTGCAACATGAAAAAGCGCGAGAATTTCTTAAAATACGTGAAACTGGAATTATTTCTTTTTTACTATGCACAAAGTTTTCTATTTTAGCCTACAGTGAATTATTGACCAATTTTAAAACTAATTCCATAAACTTCATAGATAAAAAATATGGGTCAATTAGGTGCATTTTGGAAAAATCAGTGGTTTCCAGAAATTGCTTCGTCCCAAAAAAAGCGAAACAAGTACTGTTTCAAACTGGTTCTCATTTCGAAATCCGAAAAGAAATTTCTTTTGTCCCGGCTTAAACAAACGAAATCTGTGTGGCCACTCCGAAAACGAAAATTACAGTTCCCCACACGTTCTTCAACCTACCGCAGGAAATATGTAACATCAGATAGGGCAGCGGAACTAATAGGCACTGGCCACTAAGTGAGGTGCGGAACCAATAGTATTATTACACTGCGTCAAGTACAGAGAAGAATGTGGAAAAATGACTTGAATGCAAAGAACAAAAATATTAATTTTATAACAGTAGCAGGGTTTAAACGCATACCAGTAGGGGGAAAAATCCCTCTCATTATTAGATTGAGCAAGAAAATAAGTTAAGAAATAAGATTAATAATTGATTTTATCTATATACTTTTAATGTTGTTTTGCCATTCATGAAAAAAATAAAACCCATTAGTTTCTATAAGGATTTAATAATATCAAAGACGGATTACAATTCAAATATTACATTATGCAATTTTAAATAACGTTTACCTATTTACTGAAAATTGATGACATATATAAGCAGAGCTATGATAGTTTTAGAGATAATAAAGTCTTTTGAGGGGTTACTAAAACCCGTTTATACCAGTAATATCAGTTGCAATGTAGAATACTAATATGTGCAATTGAAAACTCACTGAGCAACTATTGGGGCTCCCTATCCCAATTCCGCCTAAGATGATACTGGCAAGAGAATACCACTCTGGTACAAAAATGAAATTAGGCGTGGTGTGGAATCATTAAAATTACGTAACAATGCAGATATGTATATTGTGTTCGACAATAAATATTAAATTTAAATACTATTACATATTATTAAATTTAAATATTATATTAATGTTATATCTTTAAAAACAATTTTCTGTTACTCAAGTTATTTATGGTACATAACCGGAATAGTATGGAATCCTCGCAATTCATGCAACAACTGAAGAAATTTCAGTTTTCAGTTGTTGCAAGTAATTTTTCGTCTCTCATAAAATTTTCAGGAACTTAATTAAACCCATTTTCAAGTTTTATTAATTTTTAGGTTATTTCTGCTTTTCAAATAGAGTATCAATGCTGAAAAAAATACTTCCCTTTACCGAGGGGAATAAAATTTATACTCGCATATCTCCAGAAACTATAATTACAACAATCTCTATCAAAATCTTAAAGGGTTTAAATTAAACAAGGTCAGACGGTCATTCACAGGCCCTTCCTTATCAAGGACAATAAATCCTTTCTATAGAAAAGAGTTATGAAACAAGGCTCCCTTTGGAATGCTGCTATCAAAACTCGCAGTTCAAGCACACATCCGAGTATGATCCACGTGAAATAGAAAAATAATCTCAACCACAAGAGTGCTACAGATGGGTCATTCAAAAGGTACCAACTTCTGTAAAGAATATCAGATTGCAATTTTTTTTTTTCCCTCGCTGAAAATTAATTTCAATTTCTTTTATCCGCAATGAAGACTTGAAAACTTTTTACACCAGATAGGAAATGTTAAAAAAAGACTAATAAAATACTTATTGATAATTAATTAATTTAAAAGAGTGGGGGGTGCCAGAAGAGAGAGATCGCAAAATAGTGTTGCACAGTATAGATTCGAGTTACAAATTACCGTTTGTTTTAATTACGCTTACTGGCTAATAAAATAAAGTTTATTTTGGCACGAATTTTATTTAGGGTTAATGCACATTCAAGTATCCAAAAACCTGAATGTTTTCTTTCATGTTTTGCCACGTGATGGTTTTTAATAAATAAGAAATTAACATCATTTATATTATTCTTTTGACAGGACTAGGTTTGATCTACACAAAGTTCCATTAAAGCCAGCTTCGATACAACTATTTCATACCTGGTGAATTTGCAATACTTTCACATACTAATAATTTAATAAGTCTAATAAATATTCTGTGGCGTGGAAAACTACCAAACGATACTAGAGATTAAATTAGGCCTCTAGAAACATTTTTCAGAAAAGTTATCATTTTACATCCCATGAACAGACCATCGATCAGACTACTAAACATAGTCTGAAAAAAGAGCCTAGTCTCGTATCTAGAAAGAATCCTTTAATATCTGGAAAGATTACATTTTGACACCACCAAACATGCTTTGTATGAAATTTGAAACTAGGCCGTGAATATATTTTCTGACATTGCCATATCGCCAACTATCTTGTAACACCATTGCTAACATGATTACAAGAAAATGCGAGGTAGCATAAATCCACAGAATATAGGCAAGCCTATTGAATAGCTAACAAATTTACCGTCATTGGTTCTATGCAACATTCGTTACACGTTCATGTACAAATTTCTCTCTTACGTAATCGCTATGTATTTTGCCACATCAATATGCAGGTCATGGCTCGTGTCCATCATTAGGACTTCCAAACATCTGTTCGGTACCTTTCACCATGACCGTGCTATGACATCCAATCCTTCACATCCCTTCGTGTCCACCTAACAACCCAAACACTTGAACCAATTTTCTAAGATTTTTCAAAGTACTTTGATGGAAGAATCCACTTAAGGCATTACAGAACTGGAGGAAAAAGATTTAGAATAAAGAAAAAACTGAAATTTGTGGCGAAACACACTCGGGAGATTGTTCCTAGTAAAGGACCTGAAGACTTCGTGATTTTTTTTTTATTTCATCTCCTGTTTCTTCAGTAAGAGTAAAGATATCAGGCGGAAACGGCTAACAACGTGAATTAGAAGACTGTGCTTGAATACTAATATGGCAAAGACAGCAAAGGCTTGCTATCTTCTTATAGAAATGTGACAGTTTTCCCCCTGCGATAAAAGGCCAGATAGTAAAAGAATAATGTCACATCTATGGCGGAAAACGTCCAGTCACAAAAAACTGGGGAGAAAAATTTATTTATTTTCCTCTTAATGTATTGTAAAGCCGAGAGGACATATGGAATCTGTAAACGAATTTTAGTAAGTTGATTGAATTAAAATTGTATTGCCTATTGATAACCGAAGAAGTCGCAAGGTATTTTATTTTTGAAGAAATCTATAGATTTATATTGTCAAACTGATGAATTCTGTCAAATTATGTATAGAGAAATTATTGTGACGGGGTCAAGAATTAGAATGTTGCATTTCAAGCATCCCCAAATGAATAGAATCTCAGGACCGAATGGAGCGTTTCGAACAATGACTACTGGAAGACTATTGATTATAAACGCAATCGAATGTACGGAAGACCCCCAAATTTTCGAATGAAAATTTAAAAAAATCAGAACCTTTAATAATGTTACTTAAAAGATCATTTCTTGTGCAATTTTTTATTAGAAAAACAATGACATATATTTTAGAACGCTAGCATGAACAGTTCTCAAGATATTGTATGATTTCTAATAAATGTATTAAAATTATTAGATAAAATTGAAGAACGTATTAACTATTGTGAAATATGCTCACTTTTCATGCAATATTATGCGGGAAATTTATTAGCATCATTCTCGTGGATCTAGTTCGTTCCATTCACGAGAAAAGATACTTGCTTTATAATTTTTACGACAAAAAATTCTCTAATAGTCATCTATATATAAGAAAAGATTTTCTCTCCGTCTGTGTGTAAAGCTTAGCGATAAATTGGCAAACTTGGTAGTTAATTTAGCGAAATATGGCTAACTTGGCGATACGTCGCACCTCATTGACGACAAAATGACACTAACTTCGAGAATTGATTATTAAAATACTTTAATATATGGACTATCAATGTTGATAATTGTCAATTTAGAGTTGTGCGAAATATAAGCTAATTGAGTACTTCGAAATAGTTGTCCATATGTCATCCGGAAAAGCAGAAAAATTCAATATTAAAAAAATTGTGCCGTGGATATTATACATCATTCTTAAATTTGAAAGAAGTAGATTAATTGCACTATATAGAGAAAGACATGTTCTGCCCACATCAGATTTTTATATTATGTAACAAAAATCTATAAAAAATAAAAATATAAGATATTTTTATTTTAATTAACAACCATCATAGGAGACAGTGTGAAAGCCCCAGGCCGTCCGGCTCGTCCAGAGGACTTGGAGCAACAAAATGGACGACCGGGAAGGGTAGGAGACAGTGTGCAATTTTTAATAAAGAGGGAATATTAAATAGGCAAAGGACCACATAGAATGGAAGGTATGTATTATGGGCGATGGGTTACCACATATAAATAGCTTCAGGCAGTTTTACCTACTTTTGCCTTGAAAACTGTATGTTGTCTACAATAAGTCCAATAAAGAGGGTAACGTTTAGTTAAATTCAAATATTTCATGAGCAATAAAGAGAGGAAATTCTTTTGTTTAATAAAAAAATTGCACTCTGAAACCCACACGCACAAAACTAGACATATGTAGCATAAAATTCAAACAGAATCTTCTAATTCAATATTTGTTGTCTAGTTCCATTCTAAAACAAATATCGCAATTTTCTTACTCTGAATATCGTGTTTGTAAAAGATAAATATGTAGGTAATACATTCACTAATGACCCGATACCAAGTAAGGCAGGTGCAAAAGTTTTCACCAAGCCACTTACTCTTCATGATTCATCACAACAAAATATGTCAATGTCTGAAATCTATCCTATTAGTAATACAATCAGCCACTATGCTCTAAAAGTAGGTCACGTAACACTAAACATATCTCTTTTAAATTTGTTTGAAATATCGATTTTTAAGATCATTGTTCATCTGCAGAGAAGGTTTGCATTCTGGTGCTTGTTTCCCTGAGTATAATAAAATATTTCTTCTGTATTGTCTACAGTAACAATTTTTACTTTTTCATATTATAGACTATAGTATAGACATTGGATTCAGGAAAAAGTATCGATATTTTGATGCCAATGTATGTTTTAGGACCTCCTGGACACGTTTTGACTAGTTTTAGCGTGTTGTCAGTTTGTCTGTGGTCGATTCCTTGTGTACACGATAGCTGCACAAATATCAATAGATGTTCAAGAAATTATATTCGGCTTTGTTCACGTTATATTCGGCTTCGCTAAAAAAAAAAGGAGAACTAGATAGAATTTTTTTTAATTCGAGAGAAAACTTAATATATTAGAAATTTAATATTTACTTAACATGGCAGCATAGGACAAAATTTGACATAATCATGCATAAAAGGGGTCATTTATGGCTCAATGATCACAAAATTTAATGGTTTCAATCATTATAGTGACCCCCTCCCCCTCGGGAATTCAACTTTCTACTGGTGGATTGTGTGTGTGTGTGTGTGTACGTGCGCAATTATGACCGTGCAATTTCTGGACCGAATCTATTGTAAATCTAAATTGTATTCAAATATATTATTTAAGTAGCGGCAGTTTATTTAATTGAAAATAAAAGTGAGAATGATTTTGATTCAAAAAGGGCAATTTTAAAATTGAGCAGTATCATCTGTACTTATATTACTTAATATATCGTTTGGTTTTTTAGGACCCGGGCAACGCCTGATATTCATTCTAGTACACAAGTTTGCGTGTGTGAGTGGTCTGTAGTAGGAAATCTGATCGTCGTATGGTCATGATATTTGGTTCACAGATGCTTCAAGACCCGGAAAGGTGCACCTCGACGAGATTTTTATTTTTTTAATTCGAATTAGTTTTTTTAGTTATTTTATATTTAGCACGATTTTGAGCGGGTTTTACACAAATTGGACTCTTAGTGACCGAAAATATTATCATATTCTTATCTTGACATCATCGGAAAGATCAAAGAATATTCTTTCCAACGATGTTTGAACTGAATGTTTGGGGTAATTCCATTATATTTATTTCTTTTTTTTAAATACATCGAAATTTGCATTTATCAGGTTATCTGTACTTCATCGCATCCCAAAAAGTAACATTAGCACAATTCTATAGTTTGGTAAAAAGTTGCGTGTATATCTAAAAAAAATTGTTTTTATTCAATACACAATTTAATTTTCTGTGATTTTTTAAGTTGATTTATCTGAAAACGTTGAAAAAATGGCAATATACAGTGATTAGAGATGAAAATATCGTTTCATATACCACAATTTCCAAGTTAACACACCATTTTTATCCTTAAATTTGAAATGGCTTTAATATTTTTTTAATATTTAGAACTGTGCAAGAAGTGTGCAAATGTCACATTTAAAAGTGTGCAAATGTCACATTTAGTGATCACTAGCCATTTCGCCTGCGCGAAGAGTGGGCAGAAATGGTTAGTATTTTTATAAACGTTAACATGTGAAAATGAATAATTATTTTTAGGAATTCATTTTGTGTGAGAACAAAATTAGAGTGAACTAATTGCTCATTAAGAGAGGGATATAAAGTTAGGTCATTAGAATATCTAGAAAAAAATATTTTTATAGTTGTTGAAAATAAATAAAATGTCATGAAAATTCCTTATCTGAATTAAAAACTGGAGCAAGCTTTGAATAATTTACGATGTTAAATTTAATATATTTTAAGAAAAAATGATAATTTTAAAATTACGTTGGCTTTGAACAAACATACGAGCACAACCAAATTTGATGGCATATTCGCAGAAATGTCAAATCACATGCATTTGTCATGGAAAGTCATGTGGTGGGGTTTCATGATGAAAGGAACAAAGTGTATAAGCGTGGCGAAATTGGAAAAAGAATGCTTATATTCATTTCGATGGCTAGGAAAGAAGAAGAAACCAGCAATATGAGCTGATTTCAACAATCCTTTGGACCTTTTTTTCAAAAATACATACGATATACAGAAAAAGGAATGAAAAAATATAAGAGTATAAAAATGCAAGTATTATAAAGCGTCTACTGAATAGTTGAGCGATATGGCTCAAATACCATGTTCATCTTCAGCTACTGAACACAAAATAATTATATAAAATGCAATTTGCTAAAACATAATTTATCTTAAAAAAAAAAAATTAATTCGATAGATTCGCTGAAATGGACTTCTGAACGTTCCACCCGATACCGAAAATATCAAAGTTTGCTATTCACAATAATATCGCTCATTTTTTTTCACCTCCGAAATGCAGTTCAAATTTTCCCCCAATGTCGGTCATGGTACCGGTCCTCGCTATTGAAGTGACATCCTGTATGTTATCAGCAAAGGTTGGGTTTTTCAGACTCTTAAACTTTTTTCGGGGTTCCGTTTGAGCATATTTTCGATTTACTTATCCGTGTCCGGGTGGAAATTTTGCGGTCGATTCCAAAACGGAACGTCCGCGTGCAACAACTGTTACCAGACTGGGAGTAAACAGGTGGCGCAACAATCAAAGAAAGAATGATTCACAAGAGACCAATATTCAATATATTCATAAATCCGGTTCGTACAGCACATTTATCACGGATTTGTATATAAACAAAGATCAGAAAAGAATGTGACGTTTAAAACACGTTTCCTTGAATTTCTTGTGTATTAAATATTGATTGAATTTGCAATTCATATTTAACAGATAATCCGAATTGCGTATATATACATATATTATACACTGTAACAAATATATTAGGAAACTATCGAAACAGATGTCGGTATCGAATTTTCACGACGTCGTCACAATATTTTACATGTAATACGCATCCGACACGTGGAATTATGTGTCGTATATCGCACGTGTCGTAAGGAAATTGAAAGAGAGGCAAAAAATAATTAAATATATCTTTTCATGAGTATCTGATGATTTTGGCAGCCAATTTTAATAATATACAATTGCTGTTTAAAAAAAAAAAAAAAAAAAAAAAAAAATTCCGAGAAACTCGAAATTGAAGACATTAACAATAATGTACGCTGATGGGTTCTAAATTAATCTCTTAATTTTCGTAATCTGCTGTTATTACGATGGAAGAAAACTGCAACTTTTAAAATTAAAAAATTAATTTATTTTTGTTTATTCATAGAAAAAAATGTTTTGAGGCTGAGACTAATGAAGTCTTTTGGGAAAATATATTTTCAACGAATCATCAAAATATTACTTTATTCTTAAGTATTCCTATTTGCAGGCAGCTTACACCGGTTTCATTCAGATGATTTTTTTTTCTGCTACTTATTAATTATCTTCTTATTTCCATAAAAATATCCAGTAATTATTTTGAAATAAAAGTTAAAATTATTTAATAGAATTTCCTCGAATTTTCTTAAGAACGCTTTTTATGATCTTTTTTTGTTACTGATTCACTGTTAATTATGAATTATTTATTAATTGCTATTTAGTTATTAATCAACATGACTAATTTAAAATTATGACCAATTAAAGATACTTAATAAATTATGTTTTACCACTGTAAAAGTTTTCTGAGTAATGCGATTTTATCTCTTAACAGAACTAAATTAGTTTAGCATGCATATTTTCAACAGACTAGCAGATATTGAACATTTTACTTGACATAAATTTCATTAATTAGGTCTTATTTTTCTGATATAATTTTTTTACATTTTTTTAAAATAGTGCAAGAATATATATCACCTATATATATATTCTTACACTATTTATATACATTCTATAATTTTAAGTCTCTAACCTTAAATTTCCAAAAGATCAGGCATATTATAATCTATTTTCAAGACTCTCCAAGATTTATTTGCTATAAAGAGCATTATTACTGAATTAAGAAGTCCCCCAAAATATGTTTTATTCTTCATAAATTAAGTAATACATTTAAATATAATTTTGCCAATTTCATGCTTCGCTGCAGTAATTATGGTGAAAATCTGCCACACAAAGTATGTATGAGAACATGGAAATTTATTTTTCAATGCTAAAAATATATTTTTATTATTCGATTGAATCAATTCAAAATTAATATAGGCCGTATTTCAAAATTTTTCCCCCTGTCATTTAGTATTAAGCCTTCTCTTGTAAAAAATGTAAGCTAAATGTTAGCATATTTGAAGTTGAACATATTACTTAAATCACATTAAACCGACCTTATCTCGCATATAAAATGAAGTTTGAAAATAGAAATTTGGGGAATCATTAAACATATTTTTTATACATGGTCTTCAGGGTTAAATCTTCTTCAGGTCAAATAAGGGTAATCTTCTATTAACACACGGGCATATCTTCTAATCTACGGCAATTAAGTAGTACGGGTATACAATTTCATTTTACTTATACAATTTCAGCGCTTTCATTGTGGCATATATTGGAATTAATTACGGCCCTCAGGTTTAAAGATTACTGGATTATTGATTTTTTTCAATTTATTACGCCATCTGTTTTATTTTGGCAAAGATGTTAGAAACTTATATGTTGTAGTACGTGTAATCTACTAATACACGGGTATATCTTCTAATAATTGCAAATATGAGGGTCCCATACAATTTTAGCACTTTTATTTTGCATATATTGATTCAATTTCATATTTTTGTAAATTTGTTTACAAGCGGGACTAGGATATTTTTTTCAAATCTGCCCGTAAAGAAAATATTGTATAGCGAGAACATAGATTCTTAAACTTCTTTTTAGGAGCATTAAATTAAATATTTTAATACAATATTTTGATTAACAATGCCATTTAGTATACTATAGGAATTTGCACATGATTGTGAATTTTAAATTTCTTTATATTATATACTTCGTACAAAGAACGGGTACACTGCTAGTAAGAAATAATTTTACAAAAAAAAAATGAATTATTTAAAGTAATTTGGTTTTTGACCAGACGATTTCAAGCATGATTAAAACTAGACAAAACTTTCACACGGAAAAAAAAAACTAGCCAACTCCACAGCAAAAGCAAATTAGCAATTAAACATTTTTCTGAAAATTTACAGTCATCAAAGCGGATTACGAAGCTTAGGGAAAAAAGTGCGTCATATTTTAACCATAAAAATTTTTGAACAACTTAAAATGAAACAAGTAGCATATACAGAACCAACAAAGCAAACAAGAATCGTTAACAACGTCAATTTTCCACGCAAGAAAATGAAATGTTATCAAATTGAGTACATCTTGTGTGGAGACATAAATCAGAGCATTACGAGTTCAATTGTGATTTGAACCAAGGTCTATATACAGAAAAATCGTAACTCAGTGCCTTAAACGAGGCAAACATACATGCCAGGATGCCTCAACAAAGGTTACATACCACACTTCCTTCGTACGCTTAATGCGTTACATCATCTAAGCAAGGTAAAGAGAAAAAGAAAAATTCCAGCCTCCGCTTTTATCTTCAGAATGAGTTGTAAGTGAATTCACTTAAAGCTAAATTATACTTTCAAATTCAGAGGCAAACCAGTAAGATCTGTTCATTTTCAAAGACTAGACAAGGGAAAATACAAATGGTTTAGAAACATTTTTCAAGCAGAAAAAATAGCACCTAATTTGATTCTTGTAATTACTACAGCCGCTTGGATATCTAAAATAATTACATAAATTGAACTTTTCCCCTTCAACCCTTTCCTTGCTTGTACTCAAACAACTAAGATAACAGTTGAGATCTTTTAATCCGCATCTTATATCAATAAAAAACAAGAAAGATCAATCATGCATAAAGCATTGATTATGAAACACTTTCTAACTGAAATGCAAAATGCCATACATTCAGCGGTGATATTTTTCTAATTATTACAGAACTACGATAATTTATTTTACATGAAAACTTAAAACTTCATTGAAAAAAATTAACTTTATTTAAATGACGTCATCGAAATATAAATCGTCTGGTTCTATGTCGAAAACCCAGACCGTGCCACCCCGTCCAATGATATGAGCAACTGTTTGGACGGCAGGAGCGTCTAGTTCTCTGTTGTTGAGACCAAGACTGTCCGACCTACCAGAAAGGTGTAAGGTAAGTGTTTGGACGGCCGGGAAGTGCCACCCAATTTAGACCGGAACCCAGTGGGGTAGGCATCCACAGGGACCGTACCCTCCTTTCCCTACCACCAACCTCTCGGAAGGCCTTACGGACTCGTATGTTTAACGTGATAGTACTCCGCGTGACCATGGCGGGAGTTTTGGCAGTGGCGGGAATCGAACCCGGGCCTACCGAGTGCAACTCCTGCGCGCTAACACACTGGGCTACAGCGCCCGCCTAGTTCTCTGTCGAAAGCCCAGACCACCCAACTCGTCCGAGGACTTAGAGCAGCTTATTGGATGTCTAGTTCTCTGTCGAAAGCCCAGACCATCCGACTCGTCCGAAGACTTTGAGCAGCCGGTTGGATGGTCGGATCTCTCTCGGTCTAGTTCTCTGTTGTTGTTGATTGTTGAGACCCAGACCGTCCGACCTACCAGAAAGGTGTAAGGTAACTGCTTGGACGGTCGGGAAGTGCCACCCAATTTAGACCGGAACCCAGTGGGGGAGGCATCCACAGGGACCGTACCCTCCTTCCCCTACCACCAACCTCTCGGAAGGACTTTCGGACCCACATGTTTAACGTGATCGTACTCCGCATGAACACGGCGGCAGTTTTGGCAGTGGCTGGAATCGAACCCGGGCCTACCGAGTGCAACTCCAGCGCGCTAACCAATGGGCTACCGCGCCGGTCTAGTTCTCTGTTGTTGTTGTTGTTACCCAGACCGTCCGACCTACCTCTAGTTCTCTGTTGTTGTTGTTGAAACCCAGACCGTCCGACCTACCAGAAAGGTGTAAGGTAACTGTTTGGACGGTCGGGAAGTGCCACCCAATTTAGACCGGAACCCAGTGGGGGAGGCATCCACAGGGACCGTACCCTCCTTCCCCTACCACCAACCTCTCGGAAGGACTTTCGGACCCACATGTTTAACGTGATCGTACTCCGCATGAACACGGCGGCAGTTTTGGCAGTGGCTGGAATCGAACCCGGGCCTACCGAGTGCAACTCCAGCGCGCTAACCAATGGGCTACCGCGCCCAATTCTAGTTCTCTGTGTAAAAGCAGTGAATATTTCATTCATATACTTTTATTCCAGATTGAGTTAAATAATTTTGCGTAAAAAAAATTCAGCAGTTCTTATACAACTCATCTTTACAATCACATGTTTACATTCTGCATCCATTAAAATTAGGCTTCGTTGTAGAAATAATCAAAGTTTGGGTGATCATTTAAACTCAAAAATATTGTAATTGCATTGGCGCAGAATATAGATGCACAAAAATTATGCAAAAGTAAAGCGGTTTATGATTGATGCAACACAAAATATAAATTTAAAGGAACTTTAAAATTCACGATTTTTACTCTGGGAAAAAAAATGGATGCCATATTTCATTTTGAAGTGGGTCACGTGATCTCTTCATATTATATGGGTGTAATTATTATTTTAAAAACTACTGAACATATTTTGCTGAATTTTTTTATATATTTTATGGGATAATTTGAATATTTCTTAAAACATTCGAAGCAATTTGCGAATTTTAAATCCGCTTAAAACATGTTTGAAAAATTAGGTCCTATAGGGTTCAATATATTTCATTTCTTCAACCCGGTCCAATACAAAACTAATTGGGTGATGATATTATTTTCCATTCCCATATGTCCCACAGACCGTCTCAACAACATACTAAACTTTCACTTTGATAAAGTCATTTTTACGGCAGTTATCGTGTGAAAGGACAGACAGACAGAATGAACAAAGTTATAAACAGATTTCAACTATGTTGTAAAGTGCTAAAAATTAGAAAATAACAGTAGTAACATTTTGGTGTTCATTTTTACTGAATTAATAAATACTGATGATGGATATTACGTTTTTTTTTAATATGTAAATATTGAATTAAAACTTTAGACTATTAAATAAAATATGCATAACGTGCTTTGAAGTGAATATTTTTAATAAGAGAGTTTTTAATTGTTTTGTAGTGGAATTTAATTTTATTTCTTTTTTAAATTTCAGTGACCCGAATCTAAATTGTAGATTGAATTATTCGTCGAACGATAAACAGATAGTATAACCAAATTTTCATTGTTAAACGTGTACAACAGAAACATGGATAATGGCTGTAAATGTAAACATTTAAGCATGTACCCATAATCATTTTCAACAGTAGTTAAATGGTAAAACCAGCGTAAAAAAAACATCCTTTCACATGGTACGGAAAAGTGGCATAAGTCAGATTTTTTCCTTTATCATAATTCAGTTGATTTTAAAGATACATATATGAGGGGTTTTTTTTTTAATGATCGTGTTGCATTAAAACTAAAAATTTTCTAATTAACCAAATTTGTCTAAGGGGGGTCGTATAAAAACGTAAAAAGTGTAACTTTTTTAAATTAATGGGTGGACTATTTCATTAACGTAGTCTTATTTCCTACATTACTTTCAACGTTTTTGCAATTTACATTGCCAACTTAACTCCAACAGCTAAAGAATTAAAGCGAGCTTCAATCTTTTGGGGGCACCCTGTATGTATGTATATATATATATATATATATATATATATATATATATATATATATACATATATATATATATACATATACATATATATACATATATATATATATACATATACATATATATACATACATATATAATACACAAATGCATCTAAATAAAGCATTACACAGACAGAGATCATATAGAGCAGTGGTACTCACTACGCGGTTGGGTATCATATGTATTATCATCCAGTTTTACCTTTTTCGTGACATGTCACAAATTAACATTTCTAATTTGATACATGGTCCCCATTCACAATGTTCAATTTTCAATTAAATATAACTCGCTCAATTTTAAAGATACAGATATGCGGGATTTTTTAATGATCTTGTTGCATTAAAAATAAAAAAAATTGATTGGCCAAATTTGTCTAAAGGGGTCGTATAAAAATGTAAAACGTGTAACTTTTTGAAAATTAATGGGAGGACTATTTCATTAACGTAGTCTTATTTCCTACCTTACTTTCAACATTTTTTGCAATTTACATTGCCCACTTATCTCCAACAGGTAAATAATTAATGCGCGTTTCAATCTTTTTGGGACACTCTGTACACATAATATAATGTATAAGGAAAGTATTGTGGCGAGGCCGAAAATTCGAATTCGAGTTTTCGACGGAAGAGCATGTTTCAAGCATGCTTGGACTCGAATCGAACGTTTTTAAGGTGATGTCTGTGTGTGTTCATGAGTCTGTGAAAACGATATCTCACGAACAAATGGAGAGTTTTAAACGGAATTTGGTACAAAAATTACAATTAGCGAACACTGCAAACCAATTGATTTTAGACCAATCGAATGTTCGTAACGCCCCACCACCCAAAAAAAAAAAAAATTTAAAAATCGTCCAAAATCTTGTTTTTTCATTTTCCGTTTGAACACTAATGTATGTTTATTATGAAGATGTTAATGTGAAATTAAGTGTGATATAAAAAGTACAGAAAAAATCAAATATTTCCAATGAGTTTCATAATTTGAATAAATTAAATTTCATTCAAAAAAATCTATGCAATATCATACTGAGTTGGGTAAATAGGGATTTATATCATTTGCCCAATTATACACCAAACTTATCTCAAGTAATATGCTCATTTTTAAAGTCGATTATATTTTATTCGATATTTAAATAATTATATTTAAATAATTATTTATTTAAAAGAAGTTATGCAATTTATTAGTATAAAAATTCATAATTTATGTGATATCTATAAACGTTTCTTGAAATCAATCAAAACTATTTAGAGGTAGGTCCTTTGACCGTTTTCTTACTTGTTTTAGGCACCATTAAATTACTGTACAAAACTTCAGCAGGACTAATTTATGTATATTTATGTAATTATGATAAGTGCCACTAATAAACTGAAATGACAAAATATGAAAATGGATAAAATGATTTACAATAATTGGTGGAAACTGAAGCGAAAATATTGGAAGAATAGGTGAGCCCCGTATCTAATTTAGTCTAGGATGGGTGAATATTTTTAATAATATGTTTCCCCTTTTCATGCACAATTATTAACATTGTGTACAGAGTTCGGAAAAACCCACCTAATTTAGAAACATCCCACTTGGGTTTTTGCAGGTTGGTTTTTCTCTCCATTTCTAAATTTTTGTTTTAGTATATGTAAAATATTGGTTCGGTAGTATTTATGTTTAGAAATTAATATATAACTATTTTTTCTTAATTCTTATTGCTATTACTACAACAATTATTTAGAAATATTGTAGTTAACACATTTTAAACTGTGGCCTATCTCACAGCATGTAAGAGAAAGAACAATTTCAATAAGAGTTTGGATTTTAACTTTAAAAATGTTATCAATTATGCAATTTTAAATACAATGGATGATAAAAATGTGTCGAATCTTCGACTTATAAAACCTTCGACTCCAACTCTTCTTATTTTCTAATATCTGACTCAGATACTGACATAAATAACAATTCATTTTTAATATCCATAGTTTTTAATTCGTAAACATTTAATGATTTCTTAATTCATCGTCTAAATTCATTTAAAAAATCTTTTAAAACTGAAATATTCAAAATTAAAATAATTTTTCATAGTTTTTATTAGGAGTCTGAATATTTTTTCTGACTCCGAATGTCACCACCCTAAATGACTACCGACTCCGACCCACTGTAATTCCATTAAGGAAAAAATATTACTGGATGGGAGTTCAAAAATTAAGATAAAAAATTCGGTTCCCAATACGGAGTATAATCAAATAAACCAAACATTCATTCTACTATCAAGTAAACATTACAGCAAGATCAGGTTGCGCAAATACAACGTAGGGTCGAAAAGAAAACCATTCGATAGCATAAGACTCTTCCCGGAAAAAAAAATGTGGGTAGTCGTAGAATGTTAGGTTTTCCAGAGTGCATTATCAAGACAACGAAATTTATGGGCTTGTGTTCGTAACCTACGATGCTGATAGCGCGGGATGGGTCAAAAACTCTCAGTATATTATGAAAGCATTTCGTCTGTTAACGGTCGTAACCGTAAATGGCTATAACGCAAACAAACTGTAACGGAGATAGGGTATAGTATGTGTTGGTTATTAACACCCTATGTATGATAGGGTTTTTCACCAGGGTTGCTGTATTGACCTGGCTGGCGATATTTTGACAATCACAAATTCTTTGACTAGGTGTAAAAATTTTGTTTTCGAATGTATATTTTTCTAAAGAAAAAATGAATAGTTATTTGACCAATTCATATTTCAGTCATTGCTCGCTATATCGCGTTTTCCTCTTTTCATTTTACATGCGTTTTGTTATGAGAATTTTCCCCCTTTCCGTATTCTATCATTTTTCGATAAGGAAAAGATCAAAGTTTAAACTTTTTGTTGTTATGTAAGATAAGCGTGGCTTAGAGTTCAGATGAGTGTTTTAGCATTCATTTTTTCAAAAATTAAAAACGTTAATATAAAAAAAAAAATTTTATTATGTATAATAATTTACGAGATTAATTAAATCTGGATTTATATTATTCATTTTCGTAAACCCAAATAAATTTCAAAAAATTAAGGAGTTCTGAGTTTTTACGGAGTTCAAAGTTTTAAGTATAGTCTAATCATAGAAATATTTATGTGTAATTTCACACAAACACAGTTCCTATCTGAGATAAAATCATAATCAATATCGAGCGTCATATTCTTATTAAGAACGGTTAATAATAAGATCGAAGACGTCCTGAAAACACCATGCAGCAGCTCTCACACACAGAACCACCCTTGGTTATGACGAGACGTGAGCAATTCCACAAGAATTTGCCCCTTCAAACTCGCAAACACGCCAGCCAGAGAAAGAACTCAACAAGGGGTCAATCTTAGCATAACTGGATTTATGCATCAAAAAAATCAATAAAATTGTTCCGCGCTTGAAATTGCTGACCGAGTCACCGCACCACCGGTAGAAAGCTGAAGACTACGTAATTAAAACTAGTTTGAAGTCAAAGGCAGTGGGCCCGCTAAAGGCATGGCCCGCGGGCCACATGTTTCACGTTCTACTAGTGAGAACCCTCATAACACATCATTGAGACCTTCCGGTCTTTCATCAAAAGAATACTTGGCTCTCTCTCTCTTATTTCCTATTCAAAAATAAAACAAAATTATAGAATATTGGGTGCCCCAGCAAATTCGGTTATAAGAGACTTTCTATTGAAGTGACAACATTGCAATAAAATACCTTCACAAATTTTGCCAAGACTTGATCTCCTTACAATCAATCAATTCTAAATCATATTTAATCTTGTGGATGCTATAACGAAAACCAATCATCTTATATGTATTCATGATCGGCAATTAAAAAATCTGATGTGAGCAGCACATGACTTTGCTATATAATGCAATGAATTTACTTTTTCCCACAGTGAGAAAATGAAATATAAGTTCCAAAGACTACAAATAAATGTTTTTAACGTTGAATTATACATATGGCGCATTTCCGGATGACAACATGTAAAACTTTTTCGAAGCACCCAATTAACTTATATTTTGCGCAACTCTAAATTGAAAATGATTAATTCCACAATAAGCAATAGAGATTTTAATAATCAATTCATCAATTTGGCGTCATTTCCATTAACTTAGCGTCATTTTTGCAATTTTGACTATATCTTCGTCAATCTAGGGCAACATATCGCCAAGCTAGCAATTTGTGTCGATCGTTTCTATTGAAAAATTACATAAGCCATGATTATTTACGTAACATTGTTAAAGCTCTGATTTTTTTTCAAAATTTCATTCGGAAACTTGGTGGTCTTCCAATTATTCGATTGTTTTTAAAATCAACAGGCTTCCAATATTTACAGGTTGAAGACCCAGACCGTCCGACTCGTCCTAAGATTTGAGCAGCTGTTTGGACGGCCGGGAGAAATATTTACAGGTTTTAATTGTTGAACCAAAATTCGTTTGGATTAACTGAAGATGTTTTTTCACTGTTGTCAAAAACTATTTAACGAAATTTCTTAATATTTAGCAGTTACGTCCGTTGAGGGTTATCCTGATACTGTTTAAAGTTTGGTATGATTCGGGAAAATATAACCGACCTTATTTTGCGAAATGACCCGCAAAGGTCGTGAAAATCTGAAATAAATGACTAAAATTGCTGAAATATATTAATTATATACTTTTTTTATGTAATTTCTAACAGCACAAAGCGAATAAAACTGACCCTATGACTCCAGAATGAACCTTCTTGAGATATTTTAGTTTTTTGGAAGTTTGAGGAGCTGAAGGCTCTTTAGATGCATTAAGCTGCCAAATGAAACGAAAATGTATTACAAATGCAATGCAAATTAGATATGCCATTAGAAAAGTACCTATTATTTTCTAGAATTAAACCCAATTTAATGCACAATGAAATTAAACTCAATTTAATGCACCGTGAAATTAAAAATAAGAAGATGAATTTGAGTTTGTAGAGAAAGTCATGTGCCGCCTACATCAAATTTTTAAGAATGATTTTTGCTGACCTGACCAAGAACACCCTTTCGATCTTTGTAAAGTAGAATTTTCAGATGAGCAGCTACTTATGAAATTTGGGAGAAACGGCTATTACTTTTGTATCCAAAAAGATTAAAATAATGGAGAGGGAAAATATTTGAAAACGAACCTTTATATACAATACTACGCCAGCCGAGATCACTAAGGTATTAAAATAAGAAATGACAATGGGTCGAAAAAATTGCCAAACAGCAAGACTTCACCGTATGATCTCGGGAAATAAAAAGAAAAAACGAGATATATGCCATATGTTCCGAGCCAGTTATCAGAAGAGTCATTAGAATACGCATCTAAATGTGGGACAGTCGGGATAAATTTCTATTTACGGAAGTCTTTAACATAGGCAATTAGGGAAAGGAAAGACGGAATAAATAAATAAAATAAATCGAAAAAGTAAACTCCATTAAATGTCGGACTGGATACAAAGTTTCATTTCACGCGTTGGAGATGGAAATGTCTTTGTATTGAGAACTTAGTTGTGTAACATTTGAAATAGCTTGGAGGGGGATGGATATCCCAAGATTGCAAAGCACGACCTAATTTTCATAATAAGTGAAAGAAAAAAAAATGTTCTTTTTTTTTTCTTTTGAGAAGACACTAAAAAGCCAAATTAAGCCGCAAATCAGCAATATAATAACCAGAATTATGCATTAAAGCGCGACTAATTCAACTGCTTGAATAAGTATTTAAGATACATTTATTGGCACTTGAGTTTTCATTTTATTGTACAATTTTCTAAACATGTCGCAATGCTAGGTCAGCAAAGTCAAAAGATAAAATACTGGAAAATTCAGTAAAAGGTTAAAGACTAATTAAATGTTGAATTCAAATGTTAAAGAAAGTATTTATACAGGGTCGTTTTAATCAACAACTAACACGTTTATCATAACTATGATAAGAATATCATAATATTGAAACTGGTATAAGTATGTCGACCTTGAAAGAAGGCACTGATGTCATTGAACTTCAAAATTGTCCCGAAAAACTATTCTATGCTCCATTCCCCCCATATATAAATTATTTGAATTGTCATTAAATTTTAATCAAATGTTGGTCAAAAGTTTGATCAAAGTAAAGAATTTCCATGTGATAAAAAGCTAAAGATATTTCACACATATCACAGTTCCTCGATAACAGATATGAATATTATGGAAATTGAAAGTGGTAAAGAGGAACATCTCAATCTTCCGCGGGGTCCACATTCGATCATGTGTATGAATTTCATTAATGGAGAAAACTGGCCATAGAATAGTCCGGCTGAGGGTTGGGTTGTAGAAGAAAGAAAATCTACTATTACTTTGATATGGCAAAGGTTCAACATCATCTGGTCGATTTAATGGTTCTTGTACAATCTTGATTTGACCTGATGTATTTTAAAATTATAACAATCCGAAACGAAAGCTTGACAACTGCAAATTTGAACGTCAGATACAGAAAAAGTAGCTGAACACTGAAAATGTCAACAGCACTGAAACACAGCTTCAACACTAAAAATGTCAACAAGTTTTACTTGAAAAAAACTTTAAAATGGAATAATAAAGACAACCAAATTTGGTAAATTAAAAGAATTTAATAATAACACAATTTATGACATACTTAAAATTACAAATCCAAAGCGCTTTCGGACGTAACTACGTCCTTCATCAGTGGTAATGTAAATTATTTAAGATGTGACGAACTCCTATACACAGCCACAACTGTGAGACAAGATTTGCATATTGATATTTTTAAATTCAATACATTTAAAAAACATTTAAATTACAAAATACATAAATAACACTAGATTATGAAATACAGGGCAACCAATAAACGTGTCGTCATGGTTGCCCTGTATTTTTTTTATCTACTGTTACTTATGTATTTTGTAATTTAAATGCGTTTCAAATCATTGAATTTAAAAATGATCAATATTCAAATCTTGTCTCACGGTTGTGGGCTGTGTATAAGAACTCCTGTTCGTCACATCTTAAACAATTTTCATTGCCACTGATGAAAGACATTTTAAGCATACCTAAACTTAAATCGAACGCTCTTCAGGTGATGTCTACGAGTATGTATGTATGTATGTGTGTGTGTATGCATGTATGTGTGTATGTATGCATGTATGTTACTGTGTGTGCATGTATGTTACTGTGTGTGCATGTATGTTACTGTGTGTGCAGTGTTGGTGTGCGTGTTAGTGTGTGCAGTGTAGGTGTGCGTGTTAGTGTGTGCATGTATGTATGTTAGTGTGTGAAACCGTGGATGCGACATCACGAACGAATAAAGCTTTCGGAAAATAATTTGATACGATTATTACAATCAGTAAATACTGGAACTCCATTGATTTTAAATCGAATGTTTGAAATCGAATTTCCAATCGAATGTTTGAAAGACCCCCCCCCCTCTCTCTCCCCAGTTTTAAAATGCATTTTTGAAAAATTCATAAAAAAAAATCAAGACCTTCAATAATAATAAATAATCATTTCCGGCGTAATTTTTATTAGAAAGGAATGACACCAATTTTAGAACAGCATGAACAGTCGTTCTCAACATCTGTTGACATCTTTCTCGTGGATGTAGTTCATTCTATTCACGAAAAAAGATACTTTATGTTTGTTTTGCATTTTGACGCCAAAGAATTCACCAATAGTCATTATTTTTCCTGGTATATTTATTAACAATTATTTTCATTTTAATAAGGAATTTGCACGCGAGTATTAATTAATAAGTCGCTCTGCTTGAATTCATAATTTGCCAAAACTGCCCAATTTTAATTTAAGCGGTGTTAGTTGAATGTTAAAATCATTGCACTGTGGACCTTATAGAACATTAATTCGTTGTGAATGAAGTAAAGTTAATTCATATTATCTATTTTATAGATATGACTGCATGAATAAAACGCGAATAAAATTTTAATAAACAAGAGTCAAGGGTGTTTATAGTGCCAAGAGGGGTACCTTCTGTGAGATATTTCTATGAGAAACTGGGCCATACTGACATTGCATACAAGGAAACGAGGAAAAGCTACACAATCAAATTCAGCCGTAGCTATTCGAAGTTACAAAATGCAAGACACAACCCAACAACAGACAGTGTCGCCAACCAGTAGGGAATGGGTGGGTTTGAAAGAATAATTTCTCATAGCGTCCAGGTTCATCAAAATAAAATTTCAGCACCGGTTTTTATAATGCCTTACTCATTATGCGGCTAGTGGTAGATTTTTATAGTATTTTGTTAAATTGTTGTTGGCGGAATAAAAATAAGAAATTGAGTCTTGCTCGTACGAACCCGAAAATCACTTTGAAATTTCCTTAAAAGATATGTCGTCAATCCGGCCTTCTGGTAGATGGAAGTTCAAGAGGTATAATAGCGAAGGACAAGTCTGTTTTTGTTTTGTCGTAAATGAAAGAATGCCTTATTCTCTCTCACTGATCTGTCACGACACAAGAGTAACGGTGACACCGACCTGAAGACAGTTGCCTTTGTCAGTTTAATATTTAAAGTAAATGTTTTCAGATATTGAATTTCCGTTGCAAGACATAGCGATGCTCTGAATGAGTTAAATCACAGGCTGCAAGTCGTGCACATTGAACTTCCTAGACTGTCTGAACCCATTGATACGAGACAATATAGAATATGTCAAGATATCAATGGCGGAATGTTGTGGTGGTAGAGAGAATGGCCAAAATGTAAAGTCAGCTATTGAGTGGAAAGACTATGCATTTTGTGTAACGTGTTTGATGTTTAACGATTTCATATCTAATTGAATAATCGAAGTTTAAATAAATTTGAATTTTACATTTTAGTACTATCGATACAAATGTTGCTGCTGCAATATCTCCACACGATTTAGCAAAATTCCCAATGGCGTTTCACCCGGATCGCATGAAAAAATAGAACTATAAAGAACATAGAAATAAGAGAAGAGGGCATGATATTAAGTTTTGCGAGGGCAGAGGAGGAGGTGCAAGACTATCACTCATTGCTCCTCCTTTTTCGAATAGTAATTAATATCAAACTACAAATACAAATCGAAATAACGAAATGGATTTTATTTTTCATTATATCAAATGCTAAGCAAAAATTCAAACTATTATAGGACAAATATACTACAATGTACCCCCTCAGGAAAATCAATAGTGGTTTGCATTTCATAAAATTTTCACTTTTACTCCCCCCCCCCCCCATCCTCTTTCTATCCTTTAATTGACTTTTAAGTTGGTATGGCACTTCTCAGGGTTCATTTTTTCTCCATCCAATTTTCATTATCGGACTCGGGACTACCACTTGAGCTCGAGGGACTTCCACTTGAGCTCGAAGGACAACTCTAGTCAAAGTAGGGAAGTATATACAACTTTAGAGGATCGGTGTTCAACTTGAAAATTCTAAGCACCCTCTAATTTATGCTCAAAAATTTCTGTTGTAACTTTAGCCAAGTCTCACTATTGATTCCTAGTTTGTCTTTGAAAAAGGAGGGGGGGGGGGGGGGATTATTATAGGAATTATACGGTAGGTGGTTTTCCTGTAGAACTGTCTAATTATATAAACTAAAAAAAAAGCTGATCTTACTTTCAATAAATATTCCTGATGTGTTATATAATACTCCAGTATCTTAAAAATTGCATGATATGAAATTACAAAAAGAAATGAGAATAACTTTACGCCGTAACACTGACATTATAAATAAGAATTTTGATAGCAGTGTATTTGGAATGCATAAAAAGTATTGAAATTTGTAAATATTTGCCTTTATGTATGCTCCAATAGGTTTATGGGTGCTTTCAATTTTTGTAATTAAATAGACCAAACATGAACTGTAAATAACCTGATGAACCGGGGGAAAACAAACTATTGAGACAAAATACAGTTTGGAACTGGTTACAGTTATTTGGCACAACATCAATGCAGTACTTTAAAACAATATTTTAATAAAGACAACCAATTGTTTGGTAAAAAAGGGTCTTTAATATTAGCACCATCTATGACGTAGATAAAATTACAAATTCAGAGTACTTTCGGACATCATTACGTCCTTCATCATTGGCAATGTAAATTGTTTAAGTTGTGGCTAACATGAGTTCTTATACACAGCCCGTAACCGCGAGACAAGATTTGCATTTTGATCTTCGTAAAATCCGATACATAAGCACTATATTACGTAGCAGAGCTGTGTATTATAATTTACATTGCCACTGATGAAGGACGTAACGAAGTTCGAAAGCGTTCTAGGTTTGAAATTTTATGTACGTTATAGATGATGCTAATATTAAAGATCCTTTTTTACCAAACAATTAGTTGTTTTTATTATATCGTTTTAAAGTTTTTGCTAAATTGGGGTATTTCTATACATTTTGATGCAATAAATATAATTCAGTTTGATAGTCCGTTTGATAGTAGACAAGCGTGTTTAAAAACAAACTGAAAAGTTAATATTTTGACATAAAATCTGTTCTTTAAATAAACACATTCCAATGCTGAATCTATGGATACGATTGCGGATGTTATATCACAGTGCATTCGATAGAATAGTTATTAAAAAAACGAATGAAATATATTTAATTCAATAGATTGAATGATATTTGCTTATTTACTAATAAGCAATGCATTTAAAAATGCGATTTATGAGATTACTGCTTTAAATTTTACATAAAGTTTCAAAAAAATTAAGGCGGACAAACCATTTCCAATTAAATGTTGCAGTTAAAAACATGAATCATTTATGAAACAAAATATAAAATATTAACTTTTAAATACCTTATTATTGAATAACTTATTGTTTTCCCTACTTTTATAGCATAATATGTAGGGAAAGTATTGTGACTGGGTCAAAAATGTGAATTCGAATTTTCGATGGTAGACAAAGTTTCAAGCATTCACTGAACTCGATTTGAACGTTTTTTGGGTTGATGTTAGCTAATGTGTGCGTGTATGTTAGCTAATGTGTGTGTATGCTAGTTAATATGTGTATGTTAGTTAATATGTGTATGTTAGTTAATGTATATGTTAGCTAATATGTGTATGTTAGTTAATATGTGTGTTAGTATGTATGTATGTCTATATATAATCTGTGGTAGCGACATCTAAGGAATGGTTCATTTCGAGAAAAAATGAGTATGATTAATACAGCTAGTGAATACTGTAGCATTTTTTTTCTTATTAAAAACGTAATCGAATGTCTGAACCCCCCCCCCCCCCCCCCACACACACACACACACTCTCTCTCTCTCTCCCCAAGGAAATTATAAAAATTAGGGATCTTCAATAAGGATAAATAGTTTTATCATGTAATTTTTTTTTAGAAAACAAATAACACAAGCTTTAAAACGCTAGATTGAACCGTTCTCAAGATATTAAAATACTCCATTCACGAGAGAAGATTCTTTATGTACTAGTTTTGTATTTTGATGCCCAAGAATTCGGCCACAGTCATTCATTTCACGGAATATGTAGTAACATTTAGTAGCATTTTGGTGAACACTTTGCATGTGAGCCATTCTGTTTGGACTAGTAAGTTGCCCAAAACGACCAATTTTAATTTACGGGATGCTAATTTAAGACCAAAAACACAGTGCCATTGATCTTGTATACCATTATTTTGTTGCGAAAGAAGTAATATCATTGCATTATGTAGGGAAAGTCATGTGCTGCCTGTCCATAGCAAATTATTTTATCCCGGTTCCTAATAGCAACTACGATAGGTTGGGTATTTATATAGTTAAATATCACCAAACAATTGTGAAATTAAAAACAAGCTTGGGCGTGTTGTATTTACAGCAAGGTGAAACATATCTTAATATGCAGCACAAGGTTTAGTTCTGGCGCGACATTTTTGCAAAATTTGCTACCTAATTTTTTTTTTATATTGCTTTACTCGTTAATCAAATTGGAAATATAAGAAAAATGATTTGTCATTCTTATGTAGACGTTTCGGATCAGGCATACGTTGGAAGAAGTTAAAATTTCTTAGAAAGGTCGTAAAATATTTCACACCTTTTAAACAATCGTTGAATATTAAGCACTTACTTGGAATTAAAGTAGTATCACCATTTCAGCAATAGATCCAATCCAGATTTTAATCATTTCAAACATGGTAATCACTGAGTAAAAAACAAACATAAAAAAAAAAAATACTATCTTCAAAACACTACTCTACAGCTCATAAGGTACACGCACCGCACTCTGTCAATGCTAGTTTGTTAGTAAGGAGAAAAAGGCAATTCCTCGCGAGCCGACAAACTTCGGGCCAATGAAAAAGCGGAACGAGTCGACTAAGTGTCGGGTGGGGAGAACGATAAACCGGGTTGAATACAACAAGAAAAAAAATACGGAACCGAGAATTCGCTCAAATTTTAACCGGTGTCGGCTTTTCTTAATTATTTCCATGATACGTAATTTGCGATTTCCGATTCAGCAGGCATTGGAATGCGGGACATGCATTTCTTACTCATTGCGTAGAATTTTTCGATCCTCCTCAGATCCGCCATTAAATTTGTAATGATGGCCCGGAGACGAACTGTGTACAATGGGGCGTCAAGAAGAGAACTTGGCGCGATTTTTAAACGTCGAAAGGGAAAGCCTATACTTACACTGATGAGTGGATATTTTCGTGAGTAGGGGGTTTATTAGGAAAATATGACCAAAAAATGTTGCTGCGTTTTTTGCTTAGCGTATTTGAAAGGATGCTGATATGTATTTTTTATTTAATTTTCCAGAAATGCTTTGTAGTATTTTTCCGAGATACTAGGAATGAAATTCGCATTTAAAAATAAGATTAGATGTGATAAGTATGTGATATTTAGAAAGTGTAAAAGAATCTGATGTAGGCTGCACATGACTTTCCCTACAGACTCAAATTCAGTTTCGCTTCCTTTCTTTCGTAATGCATTAAATTTAGTTTAATTGTATAGAAAACACGGACACTTATTTAAAATGATACCGAATTTGTAGTTTTAATTCAATTTTCGTTTTAACTTAGCGACTAAACGTATTTTTAAATGGCGGCATTGCAAAAATGCAAAAAGTAACTCTAATATCTCAAAAACGGTTTATTTTAGAATAATGAAGTTGGCCTTATTCTATTTTGTCCTCAACAATTATGTATAGAGCAAGCATTTAATTACTGCATTTCAGCGTATTTATTTTTATTTCAGATTTTGACGATTTTTGCCGGTAATTTCCAAAGATAAAAACGGAGGTTACATTTTTCCGAATCGTACAAAATCTCATCATCGCTATCGTACTCTACAAATGTAACATACTAGCGTATATCACAAGCTGTACATCCCCGGCATAATCATCACAGCGTAATTTTATAGTAATATCATTGCTAAATTTAATTATTATAATAATGCTATTTACTAAATATAATTATTATATAGTAATATTATTGCAAAACATAATCTTTTATCTACTTTTATATATATTACCGCTATTGTAAAGATATATCTCAAAGATATCTCACAACAAAGATATATCACACAAAATAGTAAAATTGACTGCAATTACGATAATGATTATAATGTGTTAAAAGTATGGATTACAGAAGTAGTACAATTAGATTTATAACTATAATCTATTAAAAATACGATTACAATCACTCAAAATTATAATTTACAGTGCATTAATCAAATTCATGCTAATAAATGGCATGATATTTTTCCAGTTCAGATAAGGGATACATTTTTTGCACAAAAAATAGGCAATAAAAGATCTTTGGGAAAGCTTAGCACATCATTAATTAAGCTTAAAATATTTAACTATAATTTACCATGCATTGCTTAGACCGCCATTTAAAAGATCCTCCGAAGAAAAATTTTACCGAACTTAGCCCCACGCTGCCATTCTGAAGCTCGTCCCCCCCCCCCCCCCCTACTCCACGGAAATAATCAGTACTACAGCACCTGGAACAGGTCTGGGCAGTTCATGGACTGACAATTGTTTCTATAGGCCTAATAGGGGGACTGACTATGCCTTGGTCTGAAGTTCTAGCCTCGGTAGAAGAGGGGGTAATTCATAGTGCAGTGATTGCCACAGAAGTATAATGGCAATTATCTGCATTGTTGCTAAAGGTATTCTTTGAAAATGTTTGGGGGTAGGTACTAAGCAGCATGCTAGGTTACCTATTTTTTTCTTCTGTTGAGCTTAGTATTTCGGTTGATGAGTATCTTGGTGAGAAAGAGATAAAGTTACAAACCTACAGGTAAATTCAAAATACGTTTAAATTGCTGCTTGGAAGTTAAAATAGTTTATTTAATGGTTAAAATGCTATTGTAAGGATATATTTATAAATGCTATTGTAAAAGCTTTGTATAAAATTAAAATAACCTATGTTGTGTTATACGAAGGCTTCGAAACAATTTTACACAGGTAAATTTTGTCTAGGACATTTAGAAGCTTTAGAAACTGCTTTGAATAATCCAAGCACAGGTGATTACAGATGAAAGTAAACTAACTTAGAAGCGTATTTTTAACAGATATATGAAGGAGGTAAAAAACATTGGCGTCTTTGGCGGCATATTCGTTAAAACTAAACATTCAGATTTGCATCGTCATCTTGGAGAAATTTGGCTGAATTTTCAATTCCCATATGATTTTTATCTGAATTTAGCAACCCACCAATTGATATTACATCTAGCGTATTTGCATTGGACTGAGGTTGTTAAAATACCCCCCCCCCCCCCAAAAAAAAAATTTTTTTTTGAATGCAAATTAGTAAAGTTTTCAGTTGTTGCAGTTTACGTATAGTAATGCAATTAAAATTATCTCATATTATAGTTTAATAAAATGACAGTGTAAATAAATGAATCGTCGAAAGTGACAAAATGTTATAAAATTAAACAGTTTTCTTCATACAAAGTTCTAGTGATACTGTTGTTTAATACTAGAAATTAACATTATACCAACAATGATGTTACGTATAATGTGTTGAAATATCCTGTTTGTCCTATTATCTGCTTCTGGGGTAATCAAGATCAGGGTTCCATTCTATGTAAATTAGATACTCCAATAAATTTAGAAACATAAACTCATTTTCTAACTGAAGTAGAATAAATTACTCATGATGCTTTTACTATAACTTTAACTTTAGCACAACTAAAAACATAATTTTACTGAAAAATAATTGACTTTTAGAAAGGTTACTTGAGATTTTAATTAATACTCTGCGCTTTAAAATCTAATAGAGAAAAACGAAAGGCAAGAAAACTGGTACAAGGACGGTCTTTTAGAGCACAGTGGCAACACTCTGTGATAAAAGTAAATAAACCTGATTATCAAATGTTGAACTGTACAATTAGAGAAAATTATAAACGGAATTACGGTCCTTACCGCAAGTTATGCAAATAAGAATAATATAAAATAATTTAATCTCAAGGACTTTCGCATATATACTTTAAAGGCTACTCAAATGATTTTAAAGAAATGATTTTAAAGAAATAAATAAGCATATAAAAATGCAACTAAAATAAAAGGCTGCAGAATTAGTTTTACCTGTGATTAGTCATTCAACAAAAAAATGAAGCAGATAGAAATCGAAAATTATAGATAAAATTGTTAATTAAAGTTTCTGAGGTTTTCACAATATCGTTCTCAGCGTTTAGTTATAAAAAGAAAAATTGCCATGGCTTCGATTACGAATGTAATATGTAAATGGAATAATATCAATACAAGCTTCTAACTTAATATATCTTGCACCACGCGATGAATTTTGATCACTTTTTTTTTCAGGCAATGAGGCTGAATTTATTGAATATTGTAATGCAAGCTTACTCACCCTATAGCAAAGTTCTAAATAACGAGAATTAAAAACATGTTTTTCTCCGTCTGTCAGAACAGTATATAGCTCGAGAACGGCTCATACTCAATTTACATATTCTTTTCACTAGTGTGTTAAACTTAATAAAGAGCATATTTCAAAGCTAAAAATCCAAGCTGAAAATTCAAGCTAAAAATTCAAATTTTTTACAACGTTAATACATTATAAAAATGAAAATTTGAAAATATGATTTCAAGCTAAACCTAAGTATCTTATAAAATACTTAATAGATGTCCATGAAACTTTTTCTAATGAATGAAACTCAATCAAGGAAATGTTTTAATTAAAAGTTTTAGCCTCTTATACCTATGCAGAACGAACGGAATTAAAATACCTATTTATCTGACTGTAACGACCGCTTATAACTCAATAGCGGCTTAAACGATTTGCATATGTTTTCTTTTGTTCGTCAAACTTATTAGGGTGAAGTTTATGCTTAATATATTTCACATCGCGTTCATTTTATTTTTGTATTATCCCAGAAAATTATTAGTTGTCTATTAGTTTCATATAACGGAAGTGCAATGCTGATTTCAAAATCTTTGATACATAACGACGGAAAAATATATTGTTGCTATAAATTTGTCAAACAAACATTGATGACTTGACTGAGGCCGCGCAGAAATCTCGGACTCATATTACAAGGAGGCGAATGTAAATCCCAGCCCAGGGAAAGCTCTGATATTAATAATTGCAAGGAACTTATTCTGGGCCAAAAATATTTTCATGGTGTTTTAACAGTACGGTTCGATCTAGTTCAGAGTCATAATTGTTCTCAATTTTCACGTAGAGTCTGACTTATGGTGCCCACAGCTTAATTGCATTTGCTGTGAGTGAGAGGCTACTAAATATTTACTTATGCCGTCAAAAGTAATGTTTAGAGAAAATGGCATAATGGAAACCTGTATCACGCAACATTGATTTTACAGAAATAATGAATAATTTTGCTAAATTTCTTACACGTCACTGATTTATTTTCAGTTATTTTAAAAACTTTTGGGCATTATGGAAAAATTCGGTTAGGTTAAAAAATGTTCCTTTATTAGATAACATAACTGAGACACGTTAAAGTGGTTATGCTACCTAAATCTCATTATTTTAAACGCTGCTACTTGTAAATGGAGTAAAAGTGGATCAGTAACAAATCTTTAAAAAACAGTAAAGTTTCATATCACAGTTTAATAATTATTAATATGCTTTTATTTAAAACAAATCTTTGTTTGTTAAATAAATGAAACGAATTGTTATTTATCCGAGCTACCAGTTTTTATTAAATATGATTGTGAGTACTATATCAAAGTGATTAAACTCAAACAAAAAGGCTTTCCCTACAAACAGCAATCACTACAAAATTGATATATTTTAATTTCCCAAGAAGCAGCACAGTGGTACTATTTCTTTTAAAAAATTCATTGCGCTATCAACAACTTGGATAAATAGTAATTTTTGATTGAAATTACTATTGACTGAAATTATCAAGTAAATTATGCACAGGATATGAATGCTTTGAATATCTATTGTTCAACATAGATAATGATCCACTAATAAGTGTGAGATAAAGATAAGACAATATACAGTGGGGCAAAAATGATTGATTGTTTTTCTTAATACTTATTCTCCTGTGTCGAGGATATTTTCAGAGCGTTCTAAAGAATTCAGTTTTACATAATGCATGGAATCTATAAGCAATCATGAAAATCTATTAATATAAATATCAGAAAATACATAGCAGCATATTTCATGGAGCTTATTATTGATTTCGAATTTATTTATTTATGGAATCATGAGATTTACTACAGGGTCCAATTCCATTAAAAGGAATAAGAATTTCGTCCCAGTAACTTAATCAATAGCGCGTGATCTAGCCAGTTAAAATAGCAGTGTAGATCTGCACTCCTCGAGTTTCTCATACATTCATATTCCATAGAGTTCAGTTCCTGTATCTCAATCATTATCGAAGCAAATTTATCAGATTTCATACCCGAGTCATTTGAAAATATCACCATATATAGTTACGATACGTGGTTTTGTCTTTCCAGACCCTTCAGAAGATACTCGGTGACCTAGAAGGCTAAATCTTTGCACGCTTATAGTATCGACTATGGTACAGAATCCAACGGAGCCGATTTTTTATTTACCAGGCAACAGCTTAGTGACGTCGAAGCGTTTAGCTCATCTGTGTTAATTATTTTGCTACTATTAACAACCACATCGCAGTTCAAACTATCAATTTCCCCATATACTATAACATCGTTTTAATGGGAATTATTATTGTTTTTCTACAAGAAAGATATTGCAGATAACAGTAAAAAGATACTGTTATCTGCAAAAGATTGCAGATAACAGTATCCATGGACCGAGTTCGTGCTTATTCTGCGGTCATCAGCATGGAATAACTGCCCAATGCAATGGGCGCATAATAAGCGCGAAACCGATCCATGAATACCGTTATCTACAATGGGGGTGTCTTTCTTATTTTGGTGGCGCCCCTTTATGCGGGTTCTTGAGATTCTGAGTTCCCATGCCCATACATACACGCACACATACAGAAAAGACAAAAGTGTTTGGAACAACTTTTCAAAAATGTTCGAGAATGGATTCAGGAGATCTTAAAATATAGCTATCCGTGAAAATTTCAAATTCGAAAATTTTCTGGGAAACAATACCTCAAGACCTTTCATAACGAGGAATGGATATAAATACCTCTCCTGTAGTGGGCCAGGACTCACCATTTTAATTTTTTATTTTTAGAGATAGGGCAAGACTTCTTCGACCCAGACCATACGGCCTACCCGAAGGTGTAAAGGTGTCTGTTTGGACGGCCGGGAGAGTTCCACAAAATTTAGACCGAAACCTAGTGAGGGCGGCATCCACAGGGACAGCACACTCCTTCCTCTACTACCAATCTCTTGGAAGGACTTTCAGACCCACATATTTTACGTGCCCGTACTCAGCACGAACACTTTAGGCAGGACAGAAATCGAACTCGGGTCGTCTGAGTGCATATTCCTGCGCTCTAACCACTGAGCTATGCCCCCAGGGTAAGACTTCCTATTTTCCGATCCAGACTGTTCGACTTACCCAAAAGTGTAAGGTATCTGTTTAGACGGCCGGGAAGTGCCACCCAATTTAAACCGAAACCCATATGGGCGGCAACCACAGTGACCGCACTATGACGCGTATTTAGGGGAGATCAGGGGGTGCCAAAGCATCCCCCTAAAAAAATTGTTAATTTAATTAAAAGCCAATATGAGAGAAAAAAACATAAACTGCTTTTTGAAGTTAGAATATTTAACCACAACTGTGTGCTTTCTCCCACGTGTATCTTAATAAAAACAAATTAAACTTATACCTAAATAGAAAAATTAGGATTGTTGCGTTTGGCATGTTTATTAAGGTCAAATTTGTTAGTTTAATTTCTCTGTCTCCAGGGAGGTCAAAATTCTACTATGAAGGGGGGAATATTTCTTAAAAGTGGTACAGTCTCATTTTTAGGAATTAATGCCTACTAATTTTTAAAAGTGATATACGCACACTCATTTTTAAAATGTGATACTCATACTATCTATTTAAATTTACTTTGTAACAATACATATTTCATGGTTGATAGTAATATCTAAATTTTGAATGCAATCAATTTTAGTACCCTCCCCACTGGGAAAAATCCTACATACGCCCATGGACCGTACCCTCCTTCTCCTACCACCAACCTCACGGAAAGACTTATGGACCAACATATTTAACGTGCCCGTACTCCGCGTGAACACGATGACAGTTCGGGCAGAGGTGGGAATCAAACTCGGGTCGTCCGAGTGCAATCCCCGCGCGCTAACCACTGAGCTGTTCCACCCCCGAGGGCAAGACTTCAAAAGTTTGCAATAAGTAGAATATCAAATAATGAGGCAGGCCCGTGATAAATGTCTGTATAGGTCCCACAATTTGTATGGATGGCCCTGCATAGATTCTCTATACAATAGAATGAGAAATTAAAAATATCATCAAAAGCACAAGTCGGAGAAACGAATTCTAAATAATAATTAACCGGGGAATTCTTTTCGTACATTTCTACATAAATTAATTCCAACGAACAAATTCCTGTAATTGTTCAAGCATGAAGCAACGCCGTCAAAACACACCCAGGAAATGGAGTAATAACATGATGATATCATTTATCTCTCTACCTGAATTCCAGAGGGGCATCGCTCAACTCTAACCTAAAATGCATGTTATGTGAATGTTAAATTTTATAGCCCGAGAAAAGACTTCGGTGTTTAGTAGTTTTACAAATAACTAAGTTTAATTTCGAGTATGAAAATCGTTAGAATGCAACCCCACACATTCCTCCCTCTTCAGGTCTGTTTATAGGGCTTCAGAATAAGTAAGAGAAGTGTTGCCAATAAAAGAGCAATTATTTTATAATTAGAGAGCACCCTCCCACTAGGTATTAGGAGAGCATTTCAGAATATAATGCCTCAGGGTATAGATTGTCAGGATTTATATGTGGGCTCCTTGTTAAAATTATAAAGTCTTCCTGCAGCTGGCTGGTGCCTGATCTGTAGATAGGCAGCATCCGTTCTTTTCGTGATGGTTAAATAGTCATGATAGAAAATTGGAATAAAGGAACCTTTTTTGCAATAGCTCGCAAAATTCGGAAAAAATAGAAAATTAATAATTACGCTTAAATATTTAAATAAATTGCTTTTCTGATGTGTCCATAACATAACTTTCTCTGCAAAGTAACACATTTCGATATTGTGTGTGTGTGTGTGTGTGTGTGTGTGGCCCACAACGGGGTGGGGTGAGATTTAATATAACTAAATAGAGCTAAAAATCTATGTGATTTATGTTGTTATCGAATAAAATAAGCATATAAATTTCACGTAATTAGCTTAATTATCTAAAGAGATAAAGTGCCCCCGTCGAAGACCCAGACCGTCCGACTCGTCCTAGGACATGAGCAGCTGTTTGGACGGCTGGAAAGTGCCCCCCCCCCCCCCTCCGATGTTGTTGTTGAGACCCAAACCGTCCGACCAAAAAGGTGTAAGGTAACTGTTTGGACGGCCTGGAAGTGTCACCCAATTTAGACCGGAACCCAGTGGGGGAGGCATCCACAGGGACGGTAACCGCCTTCCCCCACCACCAACTTCTCGAAAGGGCTTACGGACCCACATGTTTAACGTGATCGTACTCCGCGTGAACACGGCGGCAGTTTTGGAATTGGCGGGAATCGAACCAGGACCTACCGAGTGCAATTCCCGCTCGCTAACCACTGAGTTACCGCACCCCCTGGAAAGTGCCCCCCGTCGAATGCCCAGACCGTCCGGCTCATCCTTAGACATAGAGCAGCAAGAAAGTGCCCCCCGTTGTTGTTGTTGAGACCCAGACCGTCCGACCTACCAGAAAGGTGTAAGGTAACTGTTTGGGCAGCCGGGAAGTGCCAACCAATTTAGACCGGAACCCAGTGGGGGAGGCATCCACAGGGACCGTACCCTCCTTCCCCTACCACCAACCTCTCGGAAGGACTTACGGACCCACATGTTTAACGTGATCGTACTCCGCGTGAACACGGCGGCAGTTTTGGAATTGGCGGGAATCGAACCAGGACCTACCGAGTGCAATTCCCGCTCGCTAACCACTGAGTTACCGCACCCCCTGGAAAGTGCCCCCCGTCGAATGCCCAGACCGTCCGGCTCATCCTTAGACATAGAGCAGCAAGAAAGTGCCCCCCGTTGTTGTTGTTGAGACCCAGACCGTCCGACCTACCAGAAAGGTGTAAGGTAACTGTTTGGGCAGCCGGGAAGTGCCAACCAATTTAGACCGGAACCCAGTGGGGGAGGCATCCACAGGGACCGTACCATCCTTCCCCTACCACCAACCTCTCGGAAGGACTTACGGACCCACATGTTTAACGTGATCGTACTCCGCGTGAACACGGCGGCAGTTTTGGCAGTGTCTGGAATCGAACCCGGGCCTACCGAGTGCAACTCCGTAAAAGTACAATAGTTCGTATCGATCTATGTCTCATTTTTTTTTAAAAACATGGGTTTTTTATTTGTGGGAATAGTAATGAAAGGGGATATCTGAAACGCGTGTCAGATATATCAACCCCCAAAAAAATCTGATGTGGGCAGCACATGACTTTCCTTATATAATACAATGAATTTAATACAATGAATTTCCTTATATAATACAATGAATTACTTTTACAGTAAAAAAATAGGTTATTTTTATAGTAGATACTTATATTCCTTCTAAGATATTGAATTTTCGTTAATTTGTTGTCAATTTTATCCATTTTGCGAGATTTTCGCTAATTTGGCAATATTTAAAAAAGTTGCCAAGTTGGCGACATTCCGTCAAATTCGCCGCCAAATCTCGCCAAGCGTTATGAACGGAGAAATAAGTTATTCTTATAGCAGATAAATGACTATATTGACGTTCAAATACAAAAGTATTCCTCAAAGTATCTTTTCTCATGAATGGAACGAGCTAGATTCACGAGAATGATGTCACCAAGTTTATCGCATGATATTACATATGAAAACTGAACATGTTTCTCAACAGTTAATACTTATTTTTTTAATTTATGGGATTTTTTGATACATTTATTTGAAAAATGCGCAATATCTCGAGAACGGTTCATGCTAGCGTTCTAAAGTTTATGTCAATCTTTTTCTAGGAAAACATTACATAAGATATGTCTATTTGCGTAACTTTATTAAAGGTTTTGATTTTTTGATGATTTTTTCAAAATTTCACTCGGAAATTTAGGGGAGTTCTGGACATTCGATTGTGTTTAAAAACAATAGGCTTCCAGTATTCACGGATTGTAATTTTTGCACCAAATATCATTCGAATCACTCCATTCGTTCTTAAGATATAGTCTCCACAGACTCATTGGCGCGCGCACACACACACAGACATCACCTCAAAAATGTTTGATTCGTGATCAGGGATGCTTGAAACGTGCTGTCTCGTCGAAAACTCGAATTTAAATTTTCGATCCTATCACAATACTTCCTTTATATACATAGTATAATGTATAAGGAAAGTAAAAGAATACTAGAAAATCTGTTAGTAGTTTTTTCAAGCCTTCCATGGTAATTTTCGAATCTTTTTTTAAATAACCACTTAGACGTTTGAAATAAAAGCAATGAAAAGATTTCTGAGAGACGACGCAAGAATGTGAATGGGCATTCTCAAGATAGTTCAATACTATTTCTTAACACTATTCTTATTCATTTTTTGTAGAACTGCCGATGAGAGGAAAACTGACATTTAGAAATACAACTAAAAAATTTCCAAGAAAATATCTATTAATATCATACAAGTAAGGAAACCTATTAATAACCTCTTAAGAATGTTAGTAGTTTTAGCTTAATTTCCACTGTTTTAGAAAATGGAATTTACAGAAAAGAAAATATGGGAATCAGAAATCGGAAAAAATGAAGGATGTTGGTTGTTTAAAATAATTGTTTAGATATTTTGCTTTTTTATTTTGAGTAACTTGGTTCGTACTTCCGAAATTTTCCTTTTCCTTTTACATAATAAAAAACTAACTTTTCTTTAGGATATTCTAACTAAACACATTCCAACTTTTCTTTTAAATAATAATAATAATAATGTCTCTAAAATACGCTGGTTTCAATAACAATGACCAATTATATTATTTTCATTATTTCTCGTGTAATAGCTGTAAAAACTTTCCCTGCAACTTTAAAAAGTATGAAATGGTTCTCGGTCGGGCTATATCAAATACCTGTGAAGCATAGATGGAACGGATTGACATTTATATTTTACTTTCCCTACAATACATGGTAATGTATAGAGAAAGTACAGGAATAGGGTATGTCGAAAACTGGAGTTTTTGACGGATGTATAAGTTTCGAGCCCTCTATAACACGAATCCACCATTTTTAACGTTACATCTGTGTGTTACATCTTGTAATTTGTGTTTGTATTGTGTTTGTAGTCTACAGCTTGCATTTAGAGTTGAATTAGTAAAAACACTAAATATTTTTTTTTAATTTAAAAATTGTTTTCAGACATTTTGTGTGGGGTCGTTTTTAATAACATTACAATGTTTAAATTAAAAGAATTCCTATAAATATATAAATAATTAATGATAAAATAAAAACATTTGATGGAACTTTTAAATTCCGTATGATTTTTTTCTAGCAAGGAAAAAAAAAGTATTGTAGTGCCTTGAACAATGGCGCGATATGACTACTTTATAAAAACAGAGTTTAATGTCAAAGACTTGAAATTATAGATATAACGGAATAACATATTATTGCATTATTCAAATGTTCAGTATTTGTAAGTTTAAGGGGGAGTTCACCCTATAAACATAAAACTTATTTTCTATATTTTTTAAATAAAATCTTAAAATATTTAGAAAAATAATTATAATAATATTCCAATTAGAACATGATTTATAATAAAATAAGTAAAGTAATATTCGTACATGAACACATCAAGCAAACCATCAAGCAAACTTTGAAATCGTTTCAATCAAAACTGTTACTTTCAACCTTGCGATCATTTTAGTGTCAAAACGAATTAACCCCGAATCTTAAAACTTTGCAAGCTATTGAATACTAAATATATACAATAGCATACTACTACCTCTTTATATCAACTAAATTAATTTTGTATAGTTTACTTGAAACGGTAATTAATGTACAAATAACATTCTTCTCACTTTTGCGTTTGATATTTCATGCAACAGGAACAAACTAGGAATTTATAGTTTAAGGTAATCAGTGCAAAATGATACAATTTGCATATTTTGTTAGTTTGTTTACAAAGTTCAGTTGCAGGGGTTTTTAGGGTTTTAATCGGTTAAAACCGTTTAAACGCATGTTATGTTCAAAGCTAGTTTTGGGCGGATAATTGCCAATCCTGCCCTGATGTAATTATATTTATTTAATTATACTTATCTCTTAATTACCATAGCCCTTGTTCAACCTTTCTCTGTTGAGTAATCGGAAGTACACATTTAAGTACGTAAGTTTATTTGAAGAGAAAATAATAAATTAAACAATCAAAATTATTGAGATCACGTTCGTATCAACAAAGGTATGCACTACGATGTAAGAATTTTGTATATTATAATCACTTAAATGCAGTGAAATCGAAATTTTCTTAATGAAAATAATATTCCGGTAGATATTAAATTCAATTGGGTAGGCAATTAAAAGACCAATTACGACTGATAAATAGCATGCCGAGAAGGGTCTACATAATAATGAATTCGTAATTGCTGCTGGTAAAGTGACCTTACTTTCAGCAGTTGCACTCAATCTGCATGCTTATTTCTTTAATTTGAGGGGAAATTACACATGATTAGATTAAAAGAAAATATATTTTTAAATGTAAAGAAATATGACTTTTCAGCATGTGCATTTTGACGAGCTGGTGGCTTTTTAAAATGCGCAACATCGCCAAATGTAAAAATAAAAAATTAAAATAAAAGAAATGATTCTAAAACTGCACAATTTCGATGTAATTTCAAATACATATCTATTTCATGTGTTATTTAATGCGATAAATGTTAAATTATTGTATTGAATCAAGAAAAGAATAAATGAATTCGAATTTGTAAAAAAACCTGTCTAAAATACACTTGCTTGAATGACCAAATTTCCAAGGCTCAATATCGCTATATACAGATTCCCCTCTGTAGATACTAATTTGCCTCTTCTCTCAGTATAGGTAGATATTGAAAACAATTCCTTTATTTTAGCCCTTTAATTTATTCATTGAAATTATCAATAGAAATGAAAAAATTAATTGCAAATTTTCTTAATGCACAGTGAAACCTGCCTAAGATTACCATGAAAGAATAAGTAGCCTTGTCGTCTTTAAGACGCTTAAAGTACGGATTGTAGTTAAACATTTGAACACCAGTGGTTAAAATATTGGAAAAACACCACTGAGTAAGATTCCATTTCCTTTACTTGCAAACGACGTATTAAAACTTCACGTGTAGTATATATCCAAACTTCAATACCTCATGATCTACATAGAATTCCTGAATAATTCGCACCAGAATTCCATTTCTTGGTGTAGCTCGTCTGTCCAAATAGAGCAGGCAAGTTCAAAATTCAAGGTAAGATGGCAATCTCTGCCTTTGGAGATCACTGTTGATTCAGCTGTCCAGTCGGGAATCGTGCTTAGAGTCTTATTATTTTAAGGACACGTACATTCTTTTGCGACATGCTTGTTTTTGAATTGAAGCTAGAGAATCTTGGCGTTCTGTCTGATGTGCGTTATTAGCAATAGTGCGTCTGACTGCGAAGAGGAAATATAGAAAGTCAAACATTCGCAATCTTGTTTCGCATGCCAAAGAAAGTAATTGTTTCAGAATAAGACTGGTGGGAATTAAGCATTGACGTAATATGAGAAAAATACAGTAAGACCCGTTATTACGAGTAGCATGGGATCCACCAATTTATTTATTAGTAAGATATCCCCCTCCCCCAAGCCACATGTTTCAGTTTTCCCACGTCAATCTATGCCAAATAGAAAGGTTTGTGATTTTTTTAAAATCCGATAAAGTAATTAAGAGTACTTCTAATAATTGTGTAATGTATGCCTTACTTTTCGATAAATTTTAGAAATACTTCTAGATCGTTTAACGAATTTTTGTAAAAGTACTGGAGGGAAAATATCATTTTAAATCCGAATGCCCTGTAAATCTTTCATGTACAACAAAATTATATATAATGTGAGAAATAGTTAGTAAGCACATGCCCATAGGGATATGTAATATATACCAGCAATAGCTATAAATATGTTGTTGTTGAGACCCAGACCGTCCGACCTACCAGAAAGGTGTAAGGTAACTGTTTGGACGGCCGGGAAGTGCCACCCAATTTAGACCGGAACACAGTGGGCGAGGCATCCACAGGGACCGTACCCTCCTTCCCCTACCACCAACCTCTCGGAAGGACTTACGGACCCACATGTTTAACGTGATCGTACTCCGCATGAACACGGCGGCATTTGTGGCAGCGTGCAAATCCAGCGCGCAAACCACCGGGCTACCGCGCCCGAAAAGTGCCAACAGTACGCGGTGTTCCCAGGTGGTCACCCACGCAAGTACTAACCGCGCCCGATGCTGCCTGACTTCGGTGATCTAACGAGAACCGGTTTTTTCAGCACGGTGCGGCCGTTGGCTAGCTATAAATATGTTGTTGTTGTTGAGACCCAGACCGTCCGACCTACCAGAAAGGTGTAAGGTAACTGTATGGACGGCCGGGAAGTGCCACCCAATTTAGACCGGAACCCAGTGGGGGAGGCATCCACAGGGACCGTACCCTCCTTCCCCTACCACCAACCTCTCGGAAGGACTTACGGACCCACATGTTTAACGTGATCGTACTCCGCATGAACACGGCGGCATTTGTGGCAGCGTGCAAATCCAGCGCGCAAACCACTGGGCTGCCGCGCCCGAAAAGAGCCAACAACACGCGGTGTTCCCAGGTGGTCACCCACCCAAGTACTAACCGCGCCCGATGCTGCCTGACTTCGGTGATCTAACGAGAACCGGTGTTTTCAGCACGGTACGGTCGTTGGCCTTAGCTATAAATATGTGAAACAATACATGTAATGTGTAATGTGAAACAATATGCGTAATGTGAAACAATATGTGTAATGTGAAACAATACAGTGTGCACCAATCAATATATTTTTCAACCTCTAAGCAACTTAGACATAATTAAACATACACACCATTCAAGATAATGTCAATTCAACAAATGGTTCAAGCATTACATTCTAGGAACACTTATCGCTTTTTTACATAAGATATATTCCTTCCCATAAGAACATGGTTCCACCGTATCCACCACAGCCATTCACAGGAACTTTTAACATTTTACTTATGTGCTTTCTACAGTATGGGCAGGAAATATTTTATCGGAGTATCTAATGCTAAGATTTTCTGATGCGACCCCCCCCCCCCCCTCTACACACACACACACACATCCCAACTGCTCATTTATTTCCTACTTCCTACTACATCCATTTATGAAGGAAGCAGAATTTTTTTTATTATTTTGCTCTGTTTTTATTATCTTTTCCTATTTTATTAAGTTTTACTACTTCGTGTGCTCGTTAAATTGTGAGAGTTTAATTTTTTCTCATTTAAAGATAACGCATCACTCTTTTATTAACATTATTCTAATTAAAAGTTCATAAGTTCCTTGTTATAGCCGGAATATTGCTAAATCGCTCGTTATAACCGGATTCAACTCGCTGGGGGCATTCGTATGAGTTCAGTAGTAATTAAAAAATTTTGGGCTTCAACAAAATTAAACTTTAAACCTTTATAGGTTAATGTTTTAAAATCAAAATGGCCCAATATTTAGTAGCATTCACGTACTGAAACGTGGATAATATCTCTGATAGCTCAGAGCAACTCACACTTGAAAGGAAATGAATGACTTTCCATGATAGAAGGTCAAGACTCATAGCACTGTTTCCTTGTTACTTTCCCTACCTACACAGTATAATGTATAGGAAAGTATTGTGACGGGGTCGAAAATTCGAATTCGAGTTTTCGACGGGAGAGCACGTTTCAAGCATCCCTGAACTCGGATAGAACATTTTTGAGGTCATATCTGTGTGTGAATGTGTGTGTTTGTAAGTGTGTCTGTATGTGTGTGTATTGTTGTTGTTGTTGAGACCCAAACCGCCCGACCTACCAGAAAGGTGTATGGTAACCGTTTGGACGGTCGGGAAGTGCCACCCAATTTAGACCGGAACCCAGTGGGGGAGGAATCCACAGGGACCATACCCTCCTTCCCCTACCACCAACCTCTCGGAGGGACTTACGGATCCACATGTTTAACGCGATCGTACTCCGCATGAACACGGCGGTAGTTGTGCCAGCGTGCAAATCCAGCGCGCAAACCACCGGGCTACCGCGCCCGAAATTTGCCAACAGCACGCGGTGTTCCCAGGTGGTCACCCACCCAAGTACTAACCGCGCCCGATGCTGCTTGACTTCGGTGATCTAACGAAAACCGGTATTTTCAGCACGGTAGGGCCGTTGGCTCTTGTATGTGTGTGTGTTTGTAAGTGTGTCTGTATGTGTGCGTGTTTGTAAGTGTGTCTGTATGTGTGCGTGTTTGTAAGTGTGTCTGTATGTGTGTGTGTATATATGCATGTATGTATGTGTGTGCGTGTGTCTGTCCGTGAACCCGTGAATACGATATCTCAGGAACAAGTGGAGCATTTCGAACGTAATTTGTTACGATTATTATAATTCGTAAACACTGGAAGCCTATTGATTTAAAAGCGATCGAACTTTCAGAAGAGCCCCCCCCCCCCCCCCCCCAAATTTTCGAATGAATTTTTGAAAAAACATCATGACATTTAAATAAATAAATATTTTATACGTAATTCTTTATTCTGAAACGAATGGCAAACTTTAGAACGCTAGCTTGAACCGTTATTGAGATATTGCACGTTTTTTAAATGAATGTAGCTAAAAAATCGAGAGATTTAGGTTTTCGAAAAGTCTTTCCAGATCCTCTAAAAGCACCGGCGGTGGTCTAGAAGACTCAATCTTTGCACACATGTAATACTGTCAACAGGACAGAATATGGCGGAGATGAGTTTTCGATTTTTCTCCTACGGGAGGAAGAATCATAGACATATGAGATGAATAAGAGAGGGGCGAAAAGTCTTTCCTGACACTCCAGAAGCCCCGTGTGACTTAAAAGACAAAATTTGCACACCTATAGGCGATGGACCACGGATTTGAGCATGATTAAGCTCATTTTCAATTAAGACGACTATTTTTAATGCTAAGCGACACTGTTTAAATTAGGAGTGTAGCGCAACTCGAATTTCTCACACCAAATTCATTTTTTTCAAATTTTACAAGAACAATTTTGAAAAACCGGTGTCGTGGGTCCAAATGATTACAACTATAGCGTGTTGCTCATACATTAAAGGGCTTGAAAAAATCTTTCGATTAATACCATACTTGACAATGTACCGCCATCCCGGGTGGGGGTGGGGGGTGGGTAACTTGCCCCCCAAGGGCTGATGACGTCACAAACAACAAAAATTTGTATCGCGGCTATTTATCACAACAATGATTGAAACTACTGTCTCGTGTCATTGAGTCACAAATAAACCCTTTTATGCATGAATATATCAAATTTTGTCCTATGCTGCCATGTTAAAAAAATATATAATTTAAAATAAAATTCAAAGTTTAGAAAAAAATTCAAAATTTAGAATTTAAAAAAATTCTATCTTGTTCTAGATAATAAATATTCGTGGAAATCCACTAATATTTGTGGCTGCTATTGTGTACACAAGACATCGACCGCAGACATCAGACAGACAGACAAACAGGCAGACGGCCATCACTCCTAAAATAGTCAAAACGTGTTCAGAAGATCTTAAAACATATATTGGGATCAAAATCTCGAAATCGAAAATCTTCGGGAAAACACTTTCTCAATACTCATGAGAAAGTAAAAATAAAATTTCTTAATTTTTAAGCGTGTAAGTTTCTCTGTCCTTGACGGGCTTAAATACTAGTTGTTCTATAAAAATATAGTTTAAAATAATATTGGCACAATATTTAAACTTCCACATTTAATATTTTTTTTATAGAATTCGACATCGACCCCAAATTTTTACACGATCGACCGCTAGAAATTTCTCGCTTACCTTTATCCACCAGTCAGAGGTGTCGCCGGACGCTCTAGATATCAAGTCACAATCTCGGAATGCAGAATATTCAGAGTCACTTGGGAAAATCCGTATTTGACCCATGTGCAAATTTACCGTGGATGAATAAAATAACGCGAAAATGAACTGCTCTAAATCCACAGACACGATATGTTTTCATAGACAAAGAATTTCAAGAATAAAAGATTTCGTGGTCTTGTCTTAAAATATATTTCTCTTCAAATATTGTTAATGCAACGTGTCTGCGTCTAAGTTGTGGTACAGAAAAATTAATACGTACATACGTATTTGCAACGTTATAAGTTGATAACTTTTGGTATTAACTATGAACTGAACCAGTGGCGCAACTAGTAGCACGGTTAAGTAATGCTTAAGGGCCGAAGTAACATAGGGACCCAGAGCGAACGGGTATATTTGTGGCGTCCAGAACAAAACAAATTTTTCTCAAAAATTTTATTTATAAATGGAAGTATTTTATTGTTATGATAACAGTTATACTCATAACTATTTATGATTAATTAAAATAACTTTTATAATAAATACGAAAACAACTTTACACAAAATATACATTACATGTTAAATATAAAATTTTTTTTTCACAAAGTTAAAAAATTGCGTAGTTCTATCGAGTATGAGGCTAAAACCATGACAAAACCCAACGCCGTGGCCTACGTTTAACGCTGACTTCCCTTCGCACTTGTCTTCACTTTACATCGGAAAATACAATACGAGGTGCCGCTAGTCTAAGGTTCTAACGGTTTGTTATTATAAGCTGAAGCAATAAATAATTTTTGAAACTATTTTAACACATTTGAATCTATATTCAATAACTTATGATTGATAAAATTTGATTAAAAATAGTGGATCTACAAAAAGAAGAGCAAAAGCAAAAGAAAAGAAACAAAGAAAATACCAAAAATGTTTAACTTTGTTCTGTTATAAAAATCCCAAAATAGAATCATTTTTTAAAATGCTTTTATTTTAGGTAAACAAAAGGGTTTTTCAGAGGAGGAAGGGGGGGGGGGGGCTTTTACATATTTTGCTTACTGGACTAAAATTCCTAGTTACGCCACTGAAGTGAACCCTTTGTTGATTAAAAAAAATATCTGAAAAATAATTATAGTATTCGACCAATATTTATCCAAAATTTGAGAAAATACTAAATTAAAAAATTTACTGACTTAAACCAATTTACTCCTCTGCTTATTACGGATTTAAATTTAAGACTTGATAATAAATTTAAGTTGTTTAGGAATTCTAAGGAAAATTAAAAGAATTCCTATATTTTTGCTTAAAACTTATTAAACATTTTTTTCTCGGATTTTGCAGGTAATGTGATGAAATATTTTTTAACTAATGAAGTCTTAAGGGACTATTGAGGACAAATTTGGGCTGTTTAGGGATTTTAAGGAAGATTGAAGAGTTCCTTTATTTTTGGTGAAAAAATTAATTTTGCGAGTAAAGTGGTGGAATTTTTCTTAATTAGTGAAGTCTTAAAGACTTCACTAATTAAGAAAAATTACTCTACGGGTACGTATAAAAATTTATATTTCGAATTTTCCTAAAAAATACTACTCACAGAGTTGAGACTGTTTACATAAAGTTTCGCAACTTATTTAAAAAAGTTGTAATTGCCACTATATATGTCTATGATCAATAAGGACTTAATGCCCATTGCAAACTTTTTCTAACATTTCTTTATATATATATATATATATATATATATATATATATATATATATATATATATATATATATATATATATATATATATATATATATATATATATATATATATATATATATATATATATATATATATATATACATATATATATACATATATATATATATATATATATATATATATATACATCTAACTTATGATGGAGAAAAGCAAAAAGCACAATTTTACTTCCCATTTTGTGTTACCAGCAGGAAAATTATAAATTTACTTGAATTTTACTTATACTAGGAAATAAAATTAGATCATTACACCCTCTCTGTGCTTTAATCTTACAAGATATAACTGTTATACAGATGCACCGTTAACGAGAAAAAATATTATACTTTTTATAATTTAGAGTTGATATCCCACACGATGACATAACACAAGTTATATAAAAAGGGGTAGAAAATGGCATATCCTACGACCAAAGTGACAGTGCATTCTAATTAATATACATTAAAAATATTTTCGAAAAATAGAGTGGTACGTACATGTATCTTAATTAATAATCCACGAATACAAGTAGGAATATAATTCACGTGTTTATACTTCCAAGGTAACTGCTGAACAACAACGGAAAAACCTTTGCGATACAAGTATATCTGATAACAGATTGACGTGGACAAGATTAGCGTTGGGTTTCATTATCATTTTTACCAAGCATATGATAGGAATAAAGGCCAAAAAGATGTAGTGAAATTCCAGAATTCTTATCTTATCGGAAACAAAATGCATAACATTAAACAAATTCTGAAGCAATATTTTAAACAAAGTTTACAGTTGTCAGCTGCTCTCGCTTGGAATTTTAGTTTGGATTTCTTCATCGTAATCATTTAGGTGGTGGTATAGCCAGTGAGTGGAACCATATGGCTCGAGATCCCCCCCCCCCCCCAAGATATAAAGCAACTATTATTGTACCACTAGCTATGATACACGCAGCCAGCTACTAGTTTTTAAAGGAAAGTTGATTTGTAAACACGGTTCATCGAATGCACAGTGCCCACATACTTACTGCAAGCTAATATTACCCACACGGCTTACGGAATGTCTGGTACTTAACAGATGTGACTATGAGATACAGAGGCTAATGTGACTATGAGGTATAGAGCTATCAATTGGCACAAAAAATCATCGAATCAATAAAACCGAAAATAGAGAAAGATAGCCATGAATCGTTAATTATGTTAACTTGACCGGGAGAATGGAGACATAAATCTTACTACAATGTTTTGTGTGAGGACCAATCAATGCATTCTGATTTTAAAACGTCACCACTTTCATAATAAGAAAACTATTCTTCTAAATTTTTAAACTAAGCCATATATAAAAAATCTGATGTGGGCAACACATGACTTTCCTTATATAATGTAATGAATTTACTACTTTTACAGTAAAAAAATAGGTTTTTCTTATAGTAGATACGAATATTCTTTCCAAGACATTGAATTTTCGACAATGAGTCGTCATTTTCATTGATTTAGCGTCATTTTTATCCATTTGGCGAGATTTTCGTTAATTCGGCAACATTTCAAAAAGTCGCCAAGTTGGCGACATTCCGCCAAATTCGTCGCCAAAATCTCGCCAAACGTTGTGCACAAAGAAATAAGTTATTCGTACAGCCGATAAATGACTATTGGCGTCCAAATACAAAAGTGTTACTCAGAGTATCTTTTTTCATGAATGGAACGAGCTAGATCCACGAGAATGATGTCACCCAATTTATCGCATGGTATTACATATGAAAAGTGAACATGTTTATCAATAGGAATTTTTTATTTTTATTTTATATGACTTTTTGATATTTTTTTTGAAAAATGTACAATATCTCAAAAACGGCTCGTGTTAGCGTTCTAAAATTTATGTCAATCGTTTTCTAATAAAAAATTACATAAGAAATGTCTATTTGCGTAACTTTATTAGTGGTTTTGAATTTTTGACGATTTTTTCAAAATTTCATTCGAAAATTTAGGGGAGTTCTGAACATTCGATTGCGTATAAAAACAATAGGCTTCCAGTGTTTACAGATTGTGATTTTTGTACCAAATTTGGTTCAAATCGGTCCATTCGTTCGTCAGTTATCGTCTCCACAGACCCACTGACACACACACACACACACACACAGACATCACTTCAAAAATGTTTGATTCGTGATCAGGGATGCTTGAAACGTGCACTCCCGTCGAAAACTCGAATTCGAATTTTCGACCCCGTCATAATACTTTCCTTATACATTATGTATATAAGGAAAGAACTAAATAAATACTACATTCATTAAAAATAATATCATAAGGTTTGTAGACCCATTATTACTTTCCTTATATACATAATGTATAAGGAAAGTATTGTGACGGGGTCGAAAATTCGAATTCGAGTTTTCGACGGGAGAGCGCATTGCAAGCATCCCTGAACACGAATCAAACGGTTTTGAGGTGATGTGTGTGTGTCAGTGAGTCTATGGAAACGATATCTCACGAACGAATGGAGCGATCCGAATGAAATTTGGTACAAAAATCACAATCCGTGAATACTGGAAGCCTATTGTTTTTAAACACAATGGAATGCTCAGAACCCCCTAAATTTTCGAGTGAAATTTTGAAAAAATCATAACCTTTAATAAAGTTACGCAAATAGAGACATTTCTTATGTAATTTTTCCTTAGAAAACGATTGCCATAAACTTTAGAACGCTAGCATGAACCGTTCTCGAGATATTGAACATTTTTCAAATAAATGTATCAAAAAATCCCATAAATTAAAAAAAATATTAACTGTTAAGAAACATGTTCACTTTTCATATGTAATATCATGCGATAAATTTGGTCATTCTCGTGGATCTAACTCGTTCCATTTACGAGAAAATATACTTTCAGTATTACTTTTGTATTTGAACGCCAATAGTCATTTATCTGCTGTAAGAATAACTTATTTCTCCATCCATAACGCTTGGCGAGATTTTGGCGACGAATTTAGAGGAATGTCGCCAACTTGTCGACATTTTTAAAGAAAATCTCGCCAAATGGCAAAAAATGTCGCTAAATCAATGAAAATGACGATTGACTGAAGAAAATTCAATGTCTTGAAAAGAATATAAGTATCTACTATAAGAATAACATTTTTTTAACTGTAAAAGTAGTAAATTCATTGCATTATATAAGGAAAGTCATGTGCTGCCCACATCAGATTTTTTCTCTAGGGGTACAAAATAACACAACTTGCTTTGTTCTAATTCATTAACTGTTATGTGTTTCACGAAATGAATATCATTGGAATGCGCGTCTTTGTTTCGTAGACCTGTAGCAAGAACACATTCACTAGTTGAAGTCTATAATTTTACTCTTATTTCTAACGAATACTCACGACTTACCATTCCCTTATTCTATTAATTATGTGGATGAATGAAATACGTACTCTTTAATCTGATGCTCCTTAACCTTCACAAATAAATGTAATTATATTGAGGAAATTAAATTAGATTACATGTGAATGTAACTCCGTTATTAAGGGGTTTAGGACAAAAAATTATATTTTTCTTATTTTTGGATAGTTTTATTAAAAAAATGCATATGAATAGTTTTCCTTTATTGAGTATGATTATGCTAAGTAAAAATTTAAAACAATAAAGTGTTAAAATGTCAAGGATTTTATATAAATATACATGCGAAACTTCGCTTTACCAAATAACGATATACTTTTTAAAAAAAATAACACATTCTTTAAAGTGTCTTAATGCACTGTTCAGGAAACATTAAAGAATATTTTAATAAAAAATGATATTATCACAGGAGTGCCTTATATATCAAACACAGAAAATTTTTAATTAAAATGTGGATGTAAAAATTCAGAAATTAAATTAATGTTAGCACTGTAAAAAACTGTGTAGACAACTTAAACATTTCTTGAGTTACATCAATTTAAGCTTTTGACTATTTAAGATTTCATTTCCTGAGAAAACATGATTTTAAAGTTCAGTTTTACATAGTAAATACTAGTTACCCAAATTTTAAATGTTCCCAAAGTTTTAATTAAAGGATTTGCATGTAGTTTGCATTATTCGATTGCACAACACTATTTAAACCTTTTTCAGATTATTAAAAAATTGCATTTTTTCTGTCCTATCTTTTCTCAGCTTTAGAAAACTTATCCACTTCGTTACATTTGAAAACACACATTTTATGCACGCAAAAACAATATGAATCCAGTTATCAGATTTCTCAAAAACTATGTGCCTCGCATATTAATTGCCGTTATTCATATAACACATATGGACACTACACAAGTACATGAATAACAATCAAACTTTGATATGTTATGAATGCATCCAATCCACAAATCGAACGATAAATTATGATAGAGCCATCAAATTCGAAAGCTTCTCGCCATGGGGATAACCTTGTCCTAATTAGTTCAACTACCTCCAGCTTGAAGACAGCACCACCCTGAATAAAGATCATTGGAGAAACACGAAAACAACAGGAAGAAAGAGAAACTAAATAGACGAAGTAAACAAAAGAAAAAAATGGTTGCCACTGACAAAGGTTAAGGTATGGGCGTCTGTTTTCAAATTACGAGCTACCTACACAGGTGGCATGCCGTATACCAAGAGCGGCATTGTTTTAATCTTTTTTTCCCACGATCTAAAGCATTTCAGGCCTGAGATCGATGGATATGTAGAGCAGAATAAATTCGAAGCATTTCTATACGCTAGATTACACAAGCAATTATCTATGAACAAATACTAAAAACGACGAATAAACAAGATATATAATCAATTATGGAAATTAAAAAATTATATTTAGAAATATAAAATACGGGACTAGAGTATATTTATACTATAGACTTTTATAATAGATTGAAACATAATACAATTTTGCAAAATATTCCAGGCTTAGCCAGAATCTCCAAAACGGAGAGGGATGACAGTAGTATATAGGGTGTTTCAAAAAGATTGTACGACTAAATATTCCTTGAACAATTGGTCGCAGACCTATATTTCCAATTTAAAAAATCTGATGTGGACAGCACATGACTTTCCCTGCAGGCTTATATTCACGTTCTTTTTATTTTAATTAAATTTAATTCACTTTTAATTCAATTTTCGTTCTCATTTGGTAAGTGGACTTATTTTCATGGCGTAGAGAAAATACGAAAAAATTAAAATATCTCGAGAACGGTTAATCCTAGTGTAATGGGGTTGATCTTATTCTTTTCAGCGTTAAACATTACATATAAAACAAGCATATAATGTATATATTTGACCATACATAGTTTTTATTTTAGATTTTGACAATTTTTGCGGTCCATTTTGCAAAAAAAAAGGCAGGTTATTTTTTTTTCGAATCATACCAAAATCTAATCAGCACTAGGGTGACCCACAAACGCCTTATTTACCGAATTTTGTGAAATTCGGTCCATTAGTTTTTCAGCTAGAGTGGATACAGGCTTTCGCGGGTCATTTCGCAAAAAAAGGCGGGTTCTCTTATCCCGAATTGTACCCAAACTAATCAGCACCAGATTCTCCCACAAGTGACTTACCTTCCAAATTTTATGAAATTCGGTCAATTAGTTTTTTAGTTAGAGTGGATACAAAATCTGCACAGACAGACAGACAGACAGACACACACACACACAGACGTCACGCTAAAAATAGTTTTTAAGTATTCTAGAGGTCTCGAAATGCGTAGATCCGTCGAAAAGTCAGTCGAGTTGCGATTTTAGGCATGATTCCAATAATTTCCCTATACATTACCATGTATTGCAGGGATAGTAAAAATCTGATGTGGGCAGCACATGACTTTCCCTGCAGACTTATATCCACATTCTCTTTATTTTAATTAAATTTATTTTACTTTTAATTCAATTTTCTTCCTCATTCGGTAACCAGACTTATTTTCAAAGGTGGCGTAGAGAAAATACGAAAAACTAAAATATCTCGAAAACGGCTAGTCCTAGTGTAATGGGGTTGGTCTTATTCTTTTTTCGTTAAAAATTACGTATTAAACAATCATTTAATGGATATATTTGAGCATACGTAGTTCTTTAGTTTAGATTTTGACGATTTTTGCGAGCCATTTTGCAAAAAAAGGCGGGATATTTTTTTCCGAATCGTACCAAAATCTAATCAGCACCAGGGTGACCCACAAGTGACTCATCTACTGAATTCGGTCCATTAGTTTTTCAGTTAGAGTGGATACAAACTTTTCGGGCCATTTCGCAAAAAAAGGCGGGTTCTTTTATCCCGAATCGTACCCAAAACTAATCAGCACCAGACTCGCCCACAAGTGACTTACCTACCAAATTTTGTAAAATTCGGTCCATTAGTTTTTCAATTAAAGAGGATACAAAATCTGCACAGACAGACAGACACACAGACACACAGATAGACAGACACACAGACACACACACAGACGTCACGCTAAAAATAGTTTTTTCGTATTCTAGAGGTCTCGAAACGTGTGGATCCGTCGAAAACTCGAGTTGCGATTTTCGGCATGATTCCAATACTTTCCCTATACATTACCATATATTGCAGGGAAAGTAAAAATGCTTCAAATAAAGTAGACTTTTAGAATACGACAGTTTTGGTTATGTGGCACATTTAAGTATAAAAGTACAAAATGTAACTTTTGGGGCTGTCTACAAAGGAACTTCCAATTAGAGAAAAAATAACTTCTAAGATCTTTTGACTAAAATGTGTCACATAATCAAAATTTGGATACGATAAAAGTCTACCTTAATAAAAGCATTTCTTAAATTGCAACTACGGGTCTACGACCAATCGTTCAAGAAATCGGGCAATCCTTTTGAAATACCCTGTATATCGTTCAGCCAATGGGTGGCAAGCAAGGGAAGATATATAAAATGCCCTTTTGGTTACACCACTGAAATACTAAACGTATATGGTCTTTTATCTATTTATTTCTCATTATTAATTAGAAAGATCGCATAAAATATATGAACACAAGGATCGTCTTTCAGTTAGAGTGAAATTTAGATAAAAATAAATCCGGTTATTACGCTAAGCTTGAAATAAAAGTATGAATTTATTTTGCCTAAAAAAAAAATCTAGAACGGTAACGATTCTCTCAAACAATTAAAGTGGGACACCGATATTTGGTGAAAGTAACTATTATTGCAGAAACTTGAAGGAACGCAATACATCATTCTACAAAATGTGCTACGCAGGAGAAAGTTTAAAGGTCTGACCTTTTGAATACTTAGTATGCAGCACCAGTATACCATGCCACTTTTACTTATTCAAAATCAAAATATTCATAATCCCGCTTCACATTTCATTCTGCATAAACATAATCTGCAAGGCTCAAAATCAGGTAATCTCAGAAATATGCGAAAGCATGCCCTTTAACCTAAAGTAAGAAAACTGCTCTTTATTTGCGTAAACCAAGACAGCTTATGATGTAAGGTTTTTTCAGTCCTATTTTAATTCTTTTTCTGATATTCTGCAAACTGAAATCGCGCGGGTAGAACAACTCGTCTTCAAGTTATAATCATGAACCAAGCCCAACGTCACACGACGCCCAAATTCTTGCTCTAGCTATGATTGACTAACAGTCGCAAACCAGGAGCCGCCCTCTGCTAAACATCCACATTGTTTAAGGAATTGCAACGAGGAGTTTGCTGATCCTGTTCAAAACCGGACACATGGGCTGTCAAAACGTTTAATTGTTGATTTTCTCCAGGTTAACAGAAACGTCAAAAATTGAATGGAAAATTTAAATAGATTGCAGAAATCCGACGTTTCCGGAAGGCGTCGAACTCTTACGGAAATGGAAAAATATCTATTTTCATAGAAAAGGGAGGATTAACAGATTCGTAAAACAATAAATTGTCTCTGAAAATAAGAAATGATTAAAAGTTGCGATTGCATAAAAATGGGAATTTGCCATTGGAAATTATTTTTTTACCTAATTTAAATTTCTTTTATTTATAGATGAGCATATATCTAAAGATATAGCACCAACAAATAATGCAGTTTCATTTAGAATGCTATTAATGCAGTAACTCCTTGGGTAGTGTGACGATATTTGGTAATTGAGTGAAACTTTTCACTCTTTGCCATTTTGCCAAGGATGTAAGTAACAAACATAACACAGTTTCTTGTTGAAAGACCTCTATGAAAGACATTCTTTCTTCGACAACATGACTTCATCTGTTCATTGTTATGAATTAACGTTCTTCCTTTTTATTAAGATAGGTCGCATGCACTATTGAAGATTCCTCAATTATTAAAATTGGTTTACTTAGTTTACATGAGAATTTTCATCTATTAAAATTTCTATTATTTATAGGTGAGCATATCTAAAACTAGAGTATCTACAAATAATATAGTTTCATTTATAAAGCTATTAATGAAAGCATAACTCCCTGAGTAGTAGATTGGTTTGTCCTAGCATGTAAGTAATATGAAAACACTGCAGTTTGTCGTCAAAAGACTTCTATGAAAGGTATCCTTTGACAACACGACTGCATCGGTTCATTGCTATAAATTAACCATCCTCATTTTTATCACGTGAACAATTTAAGATTCTTGAAAATTATCAAAATTGGCTAGCTTAGTTTAGATGAGATTTTTTTTTTATATCAGCTACCATTATCTAATGGCAACACTCAGTCCGTAAGACATAGATAAGTATAAGGAAATGCTATAAAATTAAATCTTATCAGAGAGGTAGATGATGTGGACTGCACTTTTATCAATATCGTTTATGATGAATCTTAAAAGAGATATAAAATAGGGGGGAAAACGTAAAATACTACATGTCATGTTGGAGTAATAACAGCTTAACCAGTATCGAGAGACATCGACAACAGAGCATCGACTGGTTTAAGCCCGCACACCCATGCATGTAGTTATAATTTTATTAAAGTACGTACTGTATATAGGATGCAAAAAAGCATGGCGTATACTGTATAGGGGTAGCCAGGATCTTAGAAAAGAAAGTGGTTGTGAGCAAATGGGGGGAGGGGGGTGCTGAATTTCTTTTGTATTCCTATTTCAATCCTATGGAGAATTACTGAAAGTTTACTGCCAAAAAGTGAGAGGGGAACGTAAATCACCCCTCCTTTTAACTACGCTCGCGGTATACAGCATGTAAATCAAGGAAACAAAACAAGCAACCTTCTCTGAAAAATTACATAACGTTTTCTAATACCGTGTCCTTTATCCTTCAAAACTCTGGACCATTCCTTTAAAAAAGCAGAATGATAGAAAAAGATCAACCTTTTATAACACCAAATGTACTGTCAGTAGATCAAAATGTGAATGTGTAAATTTGAAGCGTAGAGCCACAAAATTATATCTCATGTTTCATAATATTAAGTGGCATTGTCTAATATTTTAAGCAATATTAAAACATTAAAGTAAATTGTACGGAATAATACGTAATTGACACTTCTAGTTAACTGACAATTTGTTTATTTGTTGCCAAAATTAGAAATCGTTGAAAACATTTTAGAGTCACAAAATTATATCTTATTCAGTCTCGTAAGATCAAAGGGCATCTTTTAAATATTTTTTGAGAGGTTAAGACAAGAAATTGAATACACTGTGAAACAATAAGTTCGAAAATTCTAGTAAAAAATGATCCGTTTGTTTATAGAACAATTTTGAACTTACCATTATAATACGGTATACTAATGGGCACTGTAATTGTTACCTCGATATCCCAATCTGAAATTGCCTGAAACTTAGTGCATCTAAGTGTATTGAAGACGATAATTTTTTTTCCAAAGTGAAGAATTACAAGAAAGCTTTTAGAGCTGAAATACCTTGGAATGTCTGAAAACATAAGGAAATGGCGCATTGAAGTAAGATATAAAAATATTTCTAAATGCTATTCAAACCTCAGTTAGAACATGCATATACATGGGTGCATACTTGCGTAAGCACCTATTAAAACGCAGACTGCTGAGTAAAGACTAGAATAGAAAGGACAACGTCATACTGCATATCTTGTGTTATCGCCGAATTCATAAGTACATGAAAATTGTGACAAGAATGGAAATTAGCTTTTTCACGCGTCTGCTAGAAATCTTAAAAATACCAATAAAGCACAAATGTAATGCACAAAAAATCTTCAGAAATATAACAGTTTGAGTTAAGTTAATCTAGATTTTTTTTTTCAATTTCTTTGTGAATAAAACGTTTAGTGATTACAAATGCTTTCTCTTTTGATAGTAATAAATTTAAATAAAACTGAAGTATTCGGTTTATTAGCATTGAATTAATTCTTCTTTCTGTCTTGATATATAAACGAAATCGAAACAAAGCTTTTGATAAATTAAATGTTTCAGAACTAGCTATTAATAAAACTAATTATCAAAAAGTGCCAAAACAAACGGAATTAGAACAAAGCTTCCGATAAATTGAATGTTTCAGAACTAGCTATTAATAAAACTAATTACCAAACAGTGCCAAAACAAACGGAATTGGAACAAAGCTTCTGATCAATTGAATATTTCAGAACTAGCTATTAATAAAACTAATTACCAAAAAGTGCCAAAGTAAACGGAATTGGAACAAAGCTTCTGATAAATTGAATGTTTCAGAACTAGCTATTTACAAAACGAATTGCCAAAATAAACTGAATCGGAACGAAGCTTCCGATAAATTGAATGTTTCAGCACTAGTTATTCTCAGAGCGAATTGCCAAAATTAACAGAATCGAAACAAAGCTCCTGACAAATTGAATGCTTCAGCACTAGCTATTCAAAAACAAATTGCCAAAAATTGCTTCTATTAATCAACAATAGGATGGAATACCCGAGTGCGATTTCAATTTGATTTTAAGCGTAAGTTAATAAAATTAAACATAAAGTAAAATATAAATAACTTAAATTCGATAATTGTTATATCGATCCCCTCTTTCAGAGACTTGCTTTCTCTCATATAAGTAGAGAGCGTTTTCTACATTCCCATTCACTAAATGTATACATAAATTTATCTTTAGTTTGATCAAGCTAGAAATTTATTTAACTTTTAATGAAAACTTTATAGAACTGTAATAAAAAATAATTAGAATGATAAATTCAACAGGTTATGTCATAACCATCACCTTATTATGATATTCTGATCTGCGGAATAAATATAAAATAAGATGTTTTAAGAGCAGAGAAAAATCGATGTTCACATAAAGAAATAAACTTTAGGATGACTTAATGTACATGCTGTAGCAAATAAACAAACTTTGTATTTCGATTCGACAAGGTACAAAATAAACTACTTCAAAAATCGTTTTAAATACGACACAACTATCATTTTAAATGCATATTTTAACAGTAAAATAAGCGTCATACAGAATACAAAATCAAAAACATCTTTATAGCGAGTGTCACAGCATGAAATAATTACGGTCAATTATACTTTGTTTTCTACATTTAAACCATTATAAATATATCTATTTGCTTACATGACCTTTACGTTCGGGTTATTACATCTTTACTTATTTATTTTCGCCCTCAAGAGAAACTTTCTACTTACCAACATGACCGTGCAAAGCAGAGATTGGTGAAGGTCAGATATGTCACGGTTTATGCTTATAGCAACATCTTGATCATCATTACTATATATTATAGATGTTAAAATATCTACAGCTGCTTGGAATAATTTTATTAATTGGTAGAGAAATGTAAGCTACTTGAGTACATATAAACGGGAAATATATCTTGAGACCGAAGAGAAAAATAAATAAATTTTCTTTTCGGTTTTTATGTTTCATTTACTCAAAAGTTGTAACACTTTTGAGTGTACCAAGTACTTTAATGGCATACTGTATATAAACATACATACGAGTATATCGTAGTGACAATAGCGTTTTCATGAACTCCCTTTACTATAAATCAGTAGATTTTACTTTTTAAAATTTATTTATAATTTAAAAAAATCAGAATTTTCTACATTCCTATATGGATGCTGGGTTTGAGGAGGATATGTTAAAGTTATTAACATATCTTATATTAGATATGTTGCGATTTTCGCTTATGGCAACATCTTACTCATCATTACTATATATTAAACTAGAACGAATTACCCGGCGTTATCAGGGTCTCAAATAAGTGGACGCTACTTCAGGGATCTTACTTTTCAACCGACCTTCCTGAGTGAAAACGCGGGGTATCGAAATTTTTAACCCTTAAAAAATTATAATAATTGAACGGATGGCTTCAGGAAATTATTTTTTGTATTAAAGCAGTGTGTGATACAGTAGCTGGTGTTAAATGATAGACTTTGGACGGGTCATCAATTTTTTTTTTATATATCTCAATTTTAAAATCAGGGATGTTAAGAATTACGCAAAAAAAGTATATATATTTTTTAAATTCACAAAATTTCGTTTATTAATCGTATGAATCCCGTTTAAAATTTGTTTGGAAGAGAATTTTTCGGATTTTTTTTTGGGAGAGAAACTAAATCCCATATCTTTTGCTTGATTATTTTGGGAGATATTGCGTTTCATGTAAAAAAGTAAAATTTTTAACATCTTGAGAATAGGTGATGATATTTACCAATTTATTTCTAGTTCAAAGCACGTGCAAGCCATTTATTCATCTGATAATTTTAAACATATTTAATTTAGCATGAATTTTTTATATATCACAAACATACATTACCTCGATACAGGTGTATATTATCGTCCAGTAAATTATACCACACTTTTCTAAATAAAATATTATTACTTTTATTACAAATATTAACAAAATAATGGTTTTATAATTCTTCTATTTAAAAAATAAATAAATAGATAAATAAAAATCAAAGGCGTTCCCGTAGTTTGAGCTGATTAACTCGCAAGAGGATTCTCAATTGATATAATGCTACCAAATATTATTCGATTTACTCAATTTATTCTAGAGATATACTGCTCCATCTGTAAAAAGATCAAATTTCCAACATCTCGGAAATGGAGCATGATAACTCCTAGATAATGATTCCCGTTCCTGTCGGATTAAAAAGTACTTACAAAAAATTTTCTTATCGTAAATAGTAAAACCATTTATTTCATTTTCTTTTTTATATCAAAAGTGTAAAATATCTCGAAAACGGGACAGATTAACGTCTTACAAATGGTATCATTTGATTTTAAATATAAGGTCACAAATAAAATATCTTCTTAGCAGATAAAACGTAAATATATTTTTTCTTTCTAGTTTCGAAAAATTAAAGCATTTCCTTAGTACGTTACCCGATTGAAATAATCGTACAAAATATTATACAATTTGCTCAATTTGTTAGAGAGATATATCGTTCACACAGACAGGCACACGGAAATCATTGAAAAATTGTTTATTCGCATTCTGGGATTCTCAAAAGGCGTAGATTTTTGAAATTGGAGACCAGACTTTTAACCCTATTACAACATTCTCTATTTACATACATTATGTATTATAGGGAAAGTAAAAACGTTGCGATTTCTATAGCAAATTCCGGTTACGATTCCCAAGACATACATAAAGCTGTCAGCGAAGAAGTACCTTGCTGGGAGAAATAAAGAAGGCTGAAGCCTAACTTTAATCTGTAGAACGAATCATTTTCTAATTCTTAATTAACTCTCCCTGAGTAAGACAATTTTTCACGTACAAAAACTTACAGAAATATGTGAGGCTTAAAATATGTGTTCTACTTCATTTGTAATGCAATTTCAGAAGAAATGGCAACTAAAATATAATTGGACTTAACTCTCTAGCTTAATGTATATTTGTTATTTATCTGTCTAATGGATATTGGGCGGCGGATCTACAATTTCAAGGACCCCAAAAGCTTAACCCGAAGGGGGGTGGGATTTGACGTCAATGCTATGTCTAACGTCACAAACCTTAAGGCAATTGTCCAAAAATGACGTCATATAATTCCTAGTTACTATTAAATTAGAGAAGTTTTTTTGTTACTTGACAGTCCTTTTCATTTCCACTACACTGCCACTTTCTTTCCTGTTTTAAATACATTTTCCAAATTTAACAATTTGAACCGTCAATAGGGAGGTGGAAGTAAAATGAAAACCGCACGCGCAAGAGCGACGAGCAAGAGTAATGGCCAATAATACCTAACAAATAGGGAAGGAGGCCCGGAATAAAAATATGTTGAGACCCCCATAATTTCATATTTTTTACGAGTGCCCTGATGCAACTCTATTAAAAATTAGTAGAGCGCAAATTTGCAAAAACAAGTTCATACCTTTGACAGATCAGAATTTCTTACATTAAAAATTTGAAAATAAAGGTTGGGAATATACTCTGTGTTTGGGCGGGCCCTATAATTAGCTTCACAATAAATTCGCTACTGTGGATAACCATAAATGTGAAGTAACAGAAGTAAAAATCTGATGTGGGCAGCACATGACTTTCCCTGCAAGCTTATATTCACGTTCTCTTTATTTTAATTCAATTTAATTCACTTTTAATTCAATTTTCGTTCTCATTTGGCAACTTGGCGTATTTTCAAACGTGGCATAGCAAAAATACGAGAAAACTAAAATATCTCGAGAACGGCTATTTCTAGTGTAATGGAGTTGGTCTTATTCTTTTTATGGTTAAAAATTAGGTATAAAACAAGCATTTAATGAATATATTTGAGAATACGTAGTTTTTATTTTAGTTTTTGATGATTTTTGCGGGCCATTTAGCAAAAAAAAGGCAGGTTATTTTTTACCGAATCGTACCAAAATCTAATCAGCACCAGGGTATCCCACAAGTGACTTATCTGCCAAGTTTTGTAAAATTTGATCTATTAGTTTTGCAGCTAGAGTGGATACAGCCAATTTTTGCGGGGCATTTCGCAAAAAAGGCGGGTTCTGTTATCCCTAATCGAACCAAAAACTAATCAGCAACAGGGTCGCCTACAAGTGACTTATCTACCAATTTTTATGAAATTTAGTCCATTAGTTTTTGAGTTAGAGTGGATATATACATTACACAGACAGACAGACAGATAGACACACACAGGCGTCACGCTAAAAATAGATTTTTAGTATTCTAGCGGTCCCAAAACGTGTAGATCCGTCGAAAACTCGATTTGTGATTTTTAGTATGATTCCAATACTTTCCCTATATAATTACCATGTATTGCAGGGAAACTAAAAATACAATATACTTGAGATCAGTATTGATCCAACATCTTGTATATTTAAGTATTACATATTTAAACAAGATATGGACATATATTCTGCTAATTTTAGGCAATCATAATAATAAATCTGCTGACCCATAAATTTCCCCTCTGTTTCGTACAAAAATTATAATTTTCATTTTTACTTACCCAACAATGGTAAGGTATTACAGTACAATGGTAAGGAAAGTATTGAAATTGTATCGAAAATCGGAACTCTAATTTCGGACACTCTTGATCAGTGTTTTTCAAACATTATTTGGTCGCCGACCCCTTTTTGAAATTCAATTTGATAGCGGAATCCCAAAATAAGAAAAAAGTCCAATGGGGTGCAAATTACGGCATTCAATTTTTTTAATTTTTAAGAAAATTCACACGAAACTAATACGGAACCCCCAAGTGTTCCGAGGAATAGACTTTTAAATCACGAAAAATATATTTCTAGCATGTGCAATGTATGTATTTACTCTAGTTAAAAAATACACTCGACAAAATTTCACAAAATTTGGTAGTCCAGATGAAAATTTAACGTCCAATTATAAAGTCATTGATGGGTTACTCTCGTAAGATTTTGGTACGATTCGGAAAAAAACCCTGCCTTTTTTGACCCGCATTAATAGCCAAATGACCCGCATTAATAGCCAAAATTTGATAAACGACTAAATATTCCTAAATGTATTAATTAAATGATTGTTTTATACGTAATGTTTAACGATGTAGAGAATAATGTCAGCGCCATTATTCTGGAACAAACCGTTCTCGATATATTTCACTTTTTGACATTTTTGCAACATCATCAATTGAAAATACGTCCCCTCACTAAATGAAAACGAAAATTAAATTCATTTAAATTACAAATTCGATTGATTTCCATAATTTTTGCGCTATTAAACTCAATTTAATGGATTATGAAAAGAAAGAAAAACGACTTTGAGTCTATGAAATTCATGCGCTACTCACATCAGATTTTTTAATGTTGTTTGTTCAGTACCACTAATTGATATTGCATCGGGGTGTGTATTAATATCCAATTGTAAATTTCAGTATTGTGTAATATTATCTAAAGGCTGGCAACTATTCTAACGCTCATGCGCTGCCCACATCGGATTTTTTAATGTTGTTTAATACCACTAATTGATATTGCACCGGGGCGTGTATTAAGGTCCAATTGTAAATTTCAGTATTGTATAGCATTATGTAAAAGCCGGCAATTATTTATTCTAAGGCTCATGCGCTGCCCACATCAGATTTTTTAATGTTGTTTAATACCACTAATTGATATTTCACCGGGGCGTGTATTAAGGTCCAATTGTAAATTTCAGTATTGTATAGCATTATGTAAAAGCCGGCAATTATTTATTCTAAGGCTCATGCGCTGCCCACATCAGATTTTTTAATGTTGTTTAATACCACTAATTGATATTGCACCGGGGCGTGTATTAAGGTCCAATTGTAAATTTCAGTATTGTATAGCATTATGTAAAAGCCGGCAATTATTTATTCTAAGGCTTATGCGCTGCCCACATCAGATTTTTTAATGTTGTTTAATACCACTAATTGATATTTCACCGGGGCGTGTATTAAGGTCCAATTGTAAATTTCAGTATTGTATAGCATTATGTAAAAGCCGGCAATTATTTATTCTAAGGCTCATGCGCTGCCCACATCAGATTTTTTAATGTTGTTTAATACCACTAATTGATATTGCACCGGGGCGTGTATTAAGGTCCAATTGTAAATTTCAGTATTGTATAGCATTATGTAAAAGCTGGCAACTATTCTAAGGCTCATGCGCTGCCCACATCAGATTTTTTAATGTTGTTTAATACCACTAATTGATATTTCACCGGGGCGTGTATTAAGGTCCAATTGTAAATTTCAGTATTGTATAGCATTATGTAAAAGCCGGCAATTATTTATTCTAAGGCTCATGCGCTGCCCACATCAGATTTTTTAATGTTGTTTAATACCACTAATTGATATTTCACCGGGGCGTGTATTAAGGTCCAATTGTAAATTTCAGTATTGTATAGCATTATGTAAAAGCCGGCAATTATTTATTCTAAGGCTCATGCGCTGCCCACATCAGATTTTTTAATGTTGTTTAATACCACTAATTGATATTGCACCGGGGCGTGTATTAAGGTCCAATTGTAAATTTCAGTATTGTATAGCATTATGTAAAAGCTGGCAACTATTCTAAGGCTCATGCGCTGCCCACATCAGATTTTTTAATGTTGTTTAATACCACTAATTGATATTGCACCGGGGCGTGTATTAAGGTCCAATTGTAAATTTCAGTATTGTATAGCATTATGTAAAAGCTGGCAACTATTCTAAGGCTCATGCGCTGCCCACATCAGATTTTTTAATGTTGTTTAATACCACTAATTGATATTGCACCGGGGCGTGTATTAAGGTCCAATTGTAAATTTCAGTATTGTATAGCATTATGTAAAAGCTGGCAACTATTCTAAGGCTCATGCGCTGCCCACATCAGATTTTTTTAATGTTGTTTAATACCACTAATTGATATTGCACCGGGGCGTGTATTAAGGTCCAATTGTAAATTTCAGTATTGTATAGCATTATGTAAAAGCTGGCAACTATTCTAAGGCTCATGCGCTGCCCACATCAGATTTTTTAATGTTGTTTAATACCACTAATTGATATTGCACCGGGGCGTGTATTAAGGTCCAATTGTAAATTTCAGTATTGTATAGCATTATGTAAAAGCTGGCAACTATTCTAAGGCTCATGCGCTGCCCACATCAGATTTTTTAATGTTGTTTAATACCACTAATTGATATTTCACCGGGGCGTGTATTAAGGTCCAATTGTAAATTTCAGTATTGTATAGCATTATGTAAAAGCCGGCAATTATTTATTCTAAGGCTCATGCGCTGCCCACATCAGATTTTTTAATGTTGTTTAATACCACTAATTGATATTTCACCGGGGCGTGTATTAAGGTCCAATTGTAAATTTCAGTATTTTATAGCATTATGTAAAAGCCGGCAATTATTTATTCTAAGGCTCATGCGCTGCCCACATCAGATTTTTTAATGTTGTTTAATACCACTAATTGATATTTCACCGGGGCGTGTATTAAGGTCCAATTGTAAATTTCAGTATTGTATAGCATTATGTAAAAGCCGGCAATTATTTATTCTAAGGCTCATGCGCTGCCCACATCAGATTTTTTAATGTTGTTTAATACCACTAATTGATATTGCACCGGGGCGTGCATTAAGGTCCAATTGTAAATTTCAGTATTGTATAGCATTATGTAAAAGCTGGCAACTATTCTAAGGCTCATGCGCTGCCCACATCAGATTTTTTAATGTTGTTTAATACCACTAATTGATATTTCACCGGGGCGTGTATTAAGGTCCAATTGTAAATTTCAGTATTGTATAGCATTATGTAAAAGCCGGCAATTATTTATTCTAAGGCTCATGCGCTGCCCACATCAGATTTTTTAATGTTGTTTAATACCACTAATTGATATTGCACCGGGGCGTGTATTAAGGTCCAATTGTAAATTTCAGTATTGTATAGCATTATGTAAAAGCTGGCAACTATTCTAAGGCTCATGCGCTGCCCACATCAGATTTTTTAATGTTGTTTAATACCACTAATTGATATTTCACCGGGGCGTGTATTAAGGTCCAATTGTAAATTTCAGTATTGTATAGCATTATGTAAAAGCCGGCAATTATTTATTCTAAGGCTCATGCGCTGCCCACATCAGATTTTTTAATGTTGTTTAATACCACTAATTGATATTTCACCGGGGCGTGTATTAAGGTCCAATTGTAAATTTCAGTATTGTATAGCATTATGTAAAAGCTGGCAACTATTCTAAGGCTCATGCGCTGCCCACATCAGATTTTTTAATGTTGTTTAATACCACTAATTGATATTGCACCGGGGCGTGTATTAAGGTCCAATTGTAAATTTCAGTATTGTATAGCATTATGTAAAAGCTGGCAACTATTCTAAGGCTCATGCGCTGCCCACATCAGATTTTTTAATGTTGTTTAATACCACTAATTGATATTTCACCGGGGCGTGTATTAAGGTCCAATTGTAAATTTCAGTATTGTATAGCATTATGTAAAAGCCGGCAATTATTTATTCTAAGGCTCATGCGCTGCCCACATCAGATTTTTTAATGTTGTTTAATACCACTAATTGATATTGCACCGGGGCGTGTATTAAGGTCCAATTGTAAATTTCAGTATTGTATAGCATTATGTAAAAGCCGGCAATTATTTATTCTAAGGCTCATGCGCTGCCCACATCAGATTTTTTAATGTTGTTTAATACCACTAATTGATATTGCACCGGGGCGTGTATTAAGGTCCAATTGTAAATTTCAGTATTGTATAGCATTATGTAAAAGCTGGCAACTATTCTAAGGCTCATGCGCTGCCCACATCAGATTTTTTAATGTTGATTAATACCACTAATTGATATTTCACCGGGGCGTGTATTAAGGTCCAATTGTAAATTTCAGTATTGTATAGCATTATGTAAAAGCCGGCAATTATTTATTCTAAGGCTCATGCGCTGCCCACATCAGATTTTTTAATGTTGTTTAATACCACTAATTGATATTGCACCGGGGCGTGTATTAAGGTCCAATTGTAAATTTCAGTATTGTATAGCATTATGTAAAAGCTGGCAACTATTCTAAGGCTCATGCGCTGCCTACATCAGATTTTTTAACGTTGTTTAATACCACTAATTGATATTGCACCGGGGCGTATATTATGGTCCAATTGTAAATTTCACTATTGTATAGCATTATCTAAAAAGCTGGTAATTATTCTTTAGAAATGAAAAGCAAGAAAAAGACTTTCTTCTACAAATGACTTGCATTATTGAATTTCGAAGGACATTTGAACGAGCTTCGGACCATGGCTACGATACTGACCATTTCGGGTTCATCGTTTTATCTACGGCTGTTCAATGGCTCATTCCAGTTAAGTGCTCCTACGTGGATAGCTGCGGTTCATTGGGGATCAGCGAACCGCAAATAGTCTAACAATTCCCTATTCCTCCAACTGAATATCATTACAGAAATCATATCAAAATGGGGCACTGTACAAAGAGAAATTCCAGATTAGGTCAGAAATTGTCCACAAATGACAGGCAGTGTGTCGTAAGCAATGCAGATGAGTGAAATGGCAATTGATAGTGAATAGGTGAATAAACTAATTTAAAATCTTGCGTAGTGTCTCTTGCTGTTTAAAATATAGGATTTTTGAAATAGTATATATAAACGCGTGGCAAATGTCATTATGATATACTTTATTATTTAAATATCAGATTCTAATTTCCATTTATCAATTGTATAACATTGTTTTTGTGGTTTGAGATCTTCTACGTCTGTTAATTAGCTGTATAGAGCCATTTACAAAGAAACATTTATTACGTATTAAAATTCTTCTAGCCCTCCTTGGCTCTAGTCTTATACACACTCTTATGGCGCGCGGTTAGTACTTGGGTGGGTGACCACCTGGGAACACCGCGTGCTGTTGGTACATTTTGGGCGCGGTAGCCCGGTGGTTTGCGCGCTGGATTTGCACGCTGCCACAACTGCCGCCGTGTTCATGCGGAGTACGGTCACGTTAAACATGTGAGTCCGTAAGTCCTTCCGAGAGGTTGGTGGTAGGGGAAGGAGGGTACGGTCAATGTGGATGCCTCCCCCACTGGGTTCCGGTCTAAATTGGGTGGCACTTCCCGGCCGTCCAAACAGTTACCTTACACCTTTCTGGTAGGTCGGACGGTCTGGGTCTCAACAACAACAACACACTCATATGGCGCAAAAAAGCCAAATATGGTAACCTCTATCTAGGAAAGAATCATCCCTGTCCATCAAACCTTTCCCTTGAATAGTCCTTACTTCTTCTGAATGGTTAGATCTTCATGTGGCTCATCATCGGTCAATGGTGCATAGTATTCACCTTGCTTTTAGATTTTGCATTTTGCAATTTTTTAGATATACAGGGTTCCCAGGAAAGCCCCTAATAACCCAATTATTTAAGGAAATGTAAATGATTATGCACGTTAGGTCTATCTGTAGTAAAGTGACCATGTCCAATCAAATAAAGGCTATTGCAGCGCCCCCTAGTAGAGATTTAAAAAATCAGGACAGCGAATTCGGCAACTAAGCCAGACAGATGAAAAATGTCAATTTCGACAGTAAAACTGTTAGAGAAGACATCTATTTGACACAATATGGTTATAAGCGAATGGCTGTCATATTCAGGGAAGCTAAAATAAACAACACTTGAATGCATAGGAATCTAATGTAATACATAGGAATCTAATGCCAACCTGTTCAAAATGCTCTCCACCAGCGACAATGCATATTTGAATTCGTAAAAGAATATTACCCCGTACTTTGACAAGCATTGAAAATATCACCATGTTACAGACATTAATGAATGAAATGACTTTTTACGGGATATTTATCGCTTTCAATGCACGCGTTTTGTTTGTTCTTACTGTTCATTCCTATTAATTAGACAATGCTATACACTTTTGCAATTGGCTTTTCTTATCAATCTCGCTTTGTTGCTGAATTCGCATCCTAACCTTTGAAATTCTCCATTAGGAGCACTGCAATCCCTTTAATTGATAGAGCATGGTCACGTTATTATAGATTAGGGGTTCTCAATCTTTTTATAAATGCGTACCAAAAGAAAAATCAAAATTCAAAACTCCCTGTACCACCAACAAAAATATATATTGTGTACAAATAGGAAATCAGGACTATGTCAAGCTATTGCTACATACTTATATTTCGTTCCTGATAAAAATAAATTGGATCAAAATAATAAATATTAGCAAATACGATTCAAAATATGAGTAACAAACAATATAATTATTGATTAACTATTTGATTGAAAAGATGATTTAATATAATACTTATACTTATTTGACAGAAATATATTTATGTATAGCTGGTTCCATATTTCTTAATTTTAAATGAACATACGGCTTTGTGTCATATTTCCTTCTATATTTGGTTTTTTAAAAGCAGCCTATTAGAAAATCCTGCTCCACATAACTACGTGTAGCAAAATGCCATTAAAAATACAATTGCTCGTCCAGAATTGCCCTTAAAATATTTCTTTTGTTTTATCCAGAAGTACATACGCTTTCCCGATTCCACGTTAATAAGTCAGAATTGGGGCAAACGCGGTTCTAAAGCCGAGAATAAATATTATTAAAAACAAGCACTAATTTAAGATGGAAAAATTTTTATACTATATATATATTATCCACGTATTATCCACACACGCACATATTATCCATTACGCACATATTATCTACGTACCATCAGTTATCTTCTGACGTACCACCTGTTATCTCCTGGCGTATCACCAGTGGTACGGGTACCTTGTAAACCCTGAATGTTGACCTTGTAAACCCTTTATAGTTTGTCATAGCAATGAATTTTATTTGTTTACTACAAATTTGACTTAGTTCTGCAATATAATGAACAAAAAAAAATCCCAAAATTATTACTTTATGTGACATCAGCCTCATAACTCAGGCTTGTAACTAACTGAGCATTTTAATGACAAGACAGAAATAATGCGTAAATGATGTCTAGATATATGAAAATAACCCATCTTAAAATACACGTCTTTAAATTTTAACTAAGTTGAAAAAGATTAAATATAATAAAATATTTAATAGCATCAAAACGAGACCATTATCCATTTCCACACCGCTATTACCACGGTTCTGTTTGAAAGAATTTTAAGATAAACCGCTTTCACGGCAAAATTAAGCGAAAGTTGGGTATAACGAAATACATAACAAAACGAAAGAACTACTTCTAGGCAGTTAAGAAAACCATCTTAATTGGGCCGCAAACAGTTTATTAACTTAAAAGATATTGGAAGTTAAAGTAAACATTCAAATGCTTTCTGGAAGGGCAGGGACTTTGATTGTATACAAATTCAAAGTGAAATGAATTAATTTTGCATTATCTTTGTACCTCCGAAAATAAATTGCACGTCTTCATTTCTACAATCCACCTCCCCCAGCAGCACTTACAGATAAATGTTTAGATTTACTTTGTGAATCTAAACAAATGAAGTTGGATGAAAGCAAATCCAGTCTTGCTAAATGCACCGAATAGACATATATATATACATTCTCGGCGTTCTTCAAAGGTGTTGGCAAGAAGATCATTACCTGGCCGCTGAAAGATGAAAAGGGGCTGCTTTGTGAAGTAAAATAATGGGCAACATAATTCAAGCTATTGCACTTTCAATTTCAAAAGATTGTCAAAACACAATTTAAAAATATCAGCGTGATAGTTGAGATATATTTTGTATCATTATTTTTCCTTTGATATGCCTACTAACAATTATGGAGGAATTTTACATTTTGTTTTTATGCCAAATATTTAGAGCTGTATAAACTTATCGACATACTCACAATAAAGCCGCCGCTTCAAGTCCTTATTGCATTCCCTAAGTATATAATATAATGTATAGAGAAACTATTGTAACGGGGTCGAAAATTCAGATTCGAGTTTTCGCGCATTCCTGAACTGGAATGGAATGTCTTTGAAGTGATATGTGTGTGCGCGCGCGTATGTGTATGTTAGTGTGTGCGTGCGCGTATGTATATGTTAATGTGTGTGTGCGTATGTGTATGTTAGTATGTGTGCGTGCGTATGTATATGTTAGTGTGTGTGTGTGTGTGAATGTGCGTATGTGTATGTTAGTGTGTGTGTGTGTGTGTGTGTGTGTGTGTGCGTATGTGTATGTTAGTGTGTGTGTGAGTGTGTGCGTATGTGTATGTTAGTGTGTGTGTGTGTGTGCGTATGTGTATGTTAGGGTGTGTGTGTGAGTGTGCGTATGTGTATGTTAGTGTGTGTGTGTGAGTGTGCGTATGTGTATGTTAGTGTATGTGAGTGTGCGTATGTGTATGTTAGTGTGTGTGTGCGTGTCTACGATTCCGTGGACGAGATATTTCACGAATGAATGGAGCATTTCGCAAAAAAAAATTTGGTACGATTATTACAGTCAGTAAATACTGGATCCTTATTCATTTGAAATGCTATCGAACGTTTGGAAGATTACCAAATTTTAAAATAAATTTTTGAGAAATTCGTAAAAAAATAATAACACACGCAATCAATAATGTTAAATATATCGCCATTTTATGATTAATCATTCCCGAAAAGTTGTGAAGTCTCAAGATGGTTTGCGCCAAGTTTTCGCAGTACTGAATCAGTACTTTCAGGTTTAGGTACCCTGCCAAAGGATAGTATAACTCGCCTTCAAATCACGCGTAATCCTTTTTAGTCTCAGTTAATTAATTGACTTAGGATCCTTCGGTAGGGTAGTATCTGGATCTGAGAGTACAAATTGAAAGAGACCTTACTGAGAGAAAATTTGAGCAAACCTTTTTGAGATTTCATAATATTTTGATGCAGAATTTACGTTTTTCAAATCGTTTATGTGGTTGACACTTTAGAAATTCCATATAACGTTGTATTTTCTTTCGACCCAGACCTTCTGACCTACCCGAAAGTGTAAGGTATCTGTTTGGCCGACCGGGTTAGTGCCACCCAATTTAGACTGAAACCCAGTGAGGGCGACATCCACAGGGACCGTACCCTTCTTCTTCTTCCACCGACCTCTCGAAAGAACTTTCAGACCCACATATGACATATATAGCATGCATAATATATATAGCATACTTTGCATGAACACGGTGGCAGTTTAGGTAGAATCGAGAATCGAACTCTTGTGCTCCGAGTGCAATCCCCGTCCCTTAATCACTGGGCTGTTCCGCCCCCCCCCCCAAATATATAGGTTGGTACATCAGCCACTTTTATCGCTTCCAATCCGAGGCAATTACTGCACTTTGCAGAGTGGTTAGGATCAAATGGGAGGGGGGGGGGAGCACGTTCTGTTCTATATATCGTTTACTCAATAGAGAACCAATGTAAATGCATAGCCAATAAATGTTATGTGCCCTCTCTCTTCCCGGCTGCTTCACTAACTATAACTACAATTAATTCTAGGTAACATACCATACAAACGCAAAAAAAAAAAGTTTACAAACATATCTTGGTAACTAGGAAAAGCATTCTAACAAAATAATCTATCATGTTTGACGGGCCAAAAATGCTTTATAATCAGAAAAAAGTCGCTCAAATCAATTTTTGATGAAACCTACAAAACAATTTTTTTTTTTTTAACATTAGTAAGCTAGAAGTGCTACAAATCCAAACGCTTTAACCCCTAAATGTGCAGGTAACTATAATTAATTCTAGGTAAGATACCATATAAACGCAAAAGTGAAAGTTTACGAACATAATATGGTAAATAGAAAACGCATTCTAACAAAATAATTTATTGTATTTGACGATCCAGAATATATGTTATAATCAGAAAATCAGAAAAAGTCGCTCAAATCAATTTTTGATGAAACCTACAAAATATTTTTTTAAATATTAATAAGCTAGGAGTGCTACAAATCCAAACGTTTTAACTCCTAAATGTACAGGTAACACAATTGTGCAAGCGCAATAGAAAATAAATTTGACTTCAAAATGGTAAGAAGATAATACCGTTAACTAGTAAAATTTTACTTCCGAGAAATTTGAGAACTTGCTTATTCTATTATAGTAATATGATTTTCCAAATTTTCACCATCGATTTCTTTTACGGCTCGTAAAGTCAGATCCCAATTCAAACATGAAAGCTATACCGAGTCCTGCAGCGCTCTATTTGAATTTGGCCCTTACCACGAGTTGCGTTTTCTGCTGGGGCAAACTTCTATCAAGTACAGTATTTACTAATAAATGATGAACGTACAGAACTTTATTGTAACAAAAGGAAATACCAAGATAACTAAAAGTGCCTCCCATTTATCAGCCATAAAGTCAAGTTCATTTTTCACTACTAGCCACAAACACTTTTATTAACCTGAAGATAACCTTTTCCGAGTCCATTCAACCCCGAACAAACTGTCTTTAAGAAAGTGCTCCGACTGGCAGCTCGATTACAAAATCTTGCGCAACAAGCGCACTTGGCAAACTGATACATGATCTAACACCAACCTTATATATGTTTTTCAACTCTACATTATCGCTTAAATTGTTTGTTTAAACGGACAAGCATAAATAATGGCTGGACATAAACTGATCAACAAAAATAAAGACAGGCCAAATTTCTTACTTTAAATAGAGAGACTCTTGAGTGTGTTCGTTGCTATGATTAACGATTTTTGCTCAAGTACCTTCTTCCATCTGCTTTCAATCAGAAAGGATTGAAAAACATGAAAGAAGAATTAAAAGAGGCTCTTACATCACGCAGTTTCTAAAATCAGAAACTTCGGCAGAAGTATCGGAAGTGAAGTATATTTGTTCATCTGGGGGATGGATAGGGAAAATAGCTTTCCATTATTCGTTGATCACAGAAAAGGATGTACGTCCGGTCGTGAGAACTGATAGGAAATAAAACTTTTTCAACATGGAATTTGTGGCACATGTATTAACATTGTTGTATGAATGTAGTGTGAAACTGTTCTTAGTCTCTATGTTGACTAAAATTTATGAACATGTAATAATTCCAAGTTAGTGAAAAAAAAAAATCTGATTTTCAGGAAAATTGCATATTTTTCACATTTTAAATGCTTCAGTATGATTACAATTTTAACATGTACTCAATAATTTTTACACTGGCTGCATTATAATGGCAGATTTTGAAAGCATGGAAAGCTGCGTAAGTACACATAAATTGATGTACCCCTTATACTAGGAATATGCAAACCCGCGGGTCAAATACGGCTCGGGGACGTGTTAAATACAGCTTGCACAGCAAAACTGGATTTTTATCAAACCATGCAAAATCAGCATTTCCAAACTTAGTAAATCATCCCCAAAAATATGTGGCAATATTTGTATCCACATATTCATGCGAACGTGCTTTTATAACCATGAAACATAAGGAAGATCTTAGAAACCGATTTAATGGTGATCACATGCTCTTGCGAATCACCTCCTCACATTTTTACTGAAATTGTGAAAAAATGTCGGAAGTTCAATCATGGTTTCACTCATCTCACATCCCATCCATCATCTTAACTCTTCTGAATGAACTTAAAAACAACTGAGTATGCATTTATCATTATTTTGTCTAATCTGAATATTTTTAAATGAATTTTGAAGAAAAAATAATGAATAAATCTTTGGCCTGTCAAATTGTTTTATTTATTTTTTCATTTGTCCCTCCTGTAAGTAAGTTTACACATCTATGCGTTACACTCTTCTTCGTTACCATAGGCGTGGCTAGGATATCGGAAAGGGAGGGGGTTACAACAGAAGGGTTTACAGTGATGAATTTTATTTTCATATATATACCCCACGGTGAACTACTGTTAATTTTCCACTAATGGAGGGTAATTACCCCTACCTACACCACTGCTAGATACGCCCTACCTACGCCACTGAGCTGACCAATTCTTAGAATTGGCAAATTGTAAACTATTTCTCTCGTATTTTAAGACCGAGAAGCAGTCTTCGCCGTGCTAAATTTAATTTAATATGTATTATTATTATTATTATTATTTTATAGTCGATTGCAACCCCCATTTATAAGCGCCATAATGCTCACTTTCAATTGAAACTTTAATGCCTTTAACATAATATTCTTAACCATAACCTTAAAAACCTAAATCAGTAATAGAATCTAAATCGCCTGAATTGAAGACAAGTTTCTAACCAACTATTCAACCACAGCCTATCCGAACGGTCTTTCTCGAAATAATAATTATAATATATTCTCAAATAGGTTACAAAGAATGAAAATGGTACATCGCTTTCCGAGAAGAAGTATAAATATTTGATCAAAACTGAAGTGGAAATTCTGAGAAAGTGATCCCTCTTTAAGTCGTCACATTAATGACTCATGCAGCTAAGAATTAACGGTGAAATCTTTCTCACCCGAGTGATCTCTCTCTCTTTTTTTTTTCAAACCCATAAGATCAACATTCTCATTGTTTTCTGAGAGGTTTCAAGGGGGGGTGGAAATAGGGTCCAATTTGCTGATGGATAACCCATGGCCAGAACCATAACTCGCTCTTAAGTTATGGCTTGATGCGAAATAGTTTTCTTGGAACATTCACTGTACAATGGGTAAGCATTTCTGCTTTCAAAAGTAATTATTTTTATTTTCTCACTCCCTTTGTTGTTGGAGAGATGTTATAGAAAATGTTCTTTCATCAACGTTCGCCATTTTGAATTTTTTAAACTTTTCTTGTAGTGCAATAAAGAGCATGGTAAAAGAAATAGATTGCAATAGCGTCAGAGGAAAAAAGCAAGATTACAAGCTCTGTTGTATCTTACATGATAAAATATGTCTGTGTACGTATGTGTGTCTGTTGGCATCGTGAGTAGCATAAAATAGAAGCTAAGGACAGCCGCGAAATTCGATATAAGGGTAGTTGAGCTCCGACGATGATACGTTTTGAAGAGATTTTTTTTTTTTTTTCAATTTGAATTACTTTAAAAGTCGTGAACATTTAAAGTCGAAATTTGGCCGAAATTCATTATTTTCAAATCAAATTTATCAAACAAACAATCCCTTCTAAGTAGCCAGTTGCGATTTTTGGAAAAGTTTTTCTCAGATTTTTGGCAAGCTAGAGGGAATTGGGCTTTAAAATCCAACATGTTAACTTCTTGAATTTTAGAGATATCGCTTACATTTTAACATACTATTGTTTTACTATTATACGTATTGTGATAAAAAATCTCTTAGATCCAACAAAAACTTGCGGAGATAGCATTTAATTATTTTTATTCTACTTCTTTCGGTAAAGGAACGTTTCTTTAATTGCAATTATATTTATAATTCAGAACACACAAAGAGCTGATTAAAAAAGAGTTTAGCATTCCCATTTGCATGCCCATTTGGTATGCTTATTTTGATTAATAACAACAAAAAGTTTGTTGATTCTCAACAAAAATTTAGTAATAAGATAGCTCTATTTTACGTTATTACTTTATCGCACTATCGAAATTTATATCTCTGTAGAGAATGTCATGTCTTGGACACATTTTTTTGTTTTATTTTTAATGAAAATTTAGTGTCCAAAATTTTTTAAGACCAGATCCCTGGCCTTTTCTTGAGTGAGCACAAATCGGACGCTGAAAATATCGCAAGAAATCAATCTATGGTGGTATAATGCTCACTTCTTCGGTTATCCTCATTATTCTAGCAGTTATTTATTATTATTATTATTATCATTTTATAATTTTACAGACCTCGGAAACTTGTCATTACTCCAAATCACATTACCGCATAATATGAAAAATAAAAAATCACTAACTTAAAGACACTGAATGAATTTTGCGATAAAGATGGAGATAAAACCACTGAATCCAGATGTAAGATTTCTCGCCTTGAGGAGAGAGAGGGAGATAAAGAGCGACTTTTATAAAAATGTCTAAACGGAAATCCTACATAAGGAGGCCCTTGATTTTATACCAGGAAGCAGTGGTTTTAAACGACGGAGACCAGAGAAAATTGTAACCTCTGACCTTACCATGCCTGAACGATGACACACAACAGAATGTCCGACGCTCTTACTGTCACAAGTGAAACAATTGTATAAATTCAACTTTAGTTGTTTGGCAGTAGCAATTCGTTACAGGCAGCACAAGGATTTTAAGTGACCACAATTTATGAATGGTTTAAAATCGTTGCAAACTATTCCAATCACTAGCGCATCTCATTTGATACTTAAGTAATCATCATTCTTTTATTTATCTCAGCAGTAGATGTTTACAATTGTTTCATAGAACTATGCTTGCATAAGAATAACTAGCATATATACCCGACGTAACTCGTGATTTAAAGTATGCGCAAATTCTAGTAGTATTCTAAATTATATTGATTTTCAAACAGTTCTATTAAAGTATTAAATTCATTACCTCTGATAAAAGTATAAAAATCTATGTTCTTCATACAAATCTATCTACACAGAGAAATCTGAAAAATAAAATATCCTTAAGAATTAAACACTAATTTTTACAAGTGTGATGATTTTCTATTCAGTCAAACCTCATAATTATATCCTTCACAGAAAAAGATTTTAAATAATTCAAATAATATTTTGAAAATTTGAGCTAGCTCTAGATGTAGATCATGAAATTTAGAAGCTTCATTTAAACGTATCCTTTCTTTTCAACAATGCCTAAACATTATATTTTCCTAAAAAATTAATACATGAGAATTTTTTTGTAAAAGGTAAAGAGAGAATATAATTTATCAGGCACAGTAAATGTCCTAGGTAAATAACCATTTTCCTTTCATAAATTCCCTCATTACATTATTCTCAAAATTAGCAGTCTGACCTATATCATTTCACAATTCAAGAATGTTTGGATAGCAAATAAGAAAAATAAAGTCTTTTATCCAACGATTTTAATGCATTCGATAACAGCCATAATCCATTCATTTTCTTCATCCCGGATATTTATACTTAACTTTTTACCATGCATTTTTCTGAGGTTTATACTCGGCATTCAGTTTCTGTATACTGATAAGGTTAACTTCAATTCCCAAAAGAGCTATTAAAGAAAACCAAGAGCATCCTCTAGATGATTCATCCCCATAATTTCTCGAATAGCTTTATGCTATTTTCATTTTTTTTCTATCTTAACTCGAATAGATATGTATTCTCTAGAGGGTATATGTTTATTTCACTTACTCTTAACGTCCTCTAAAATTCCATTTTTAATGGATCTTTTATTTTGTTTTACTTGAGAGGCAGCAAAAGAGCTGATATTATATTGAGAAGCTGATAAAAACCCGGACAAACTGCCGCCAATGGTAAAGCTTTAGAATTTCATTTTCGTGCAATATACTGAGAATATAAATGGCACCCAGTGAAAAAATATTTCTATGTTCTGGACATTTCTATGTTCTGGAACATTTCTATATTTTGGAATATTTCTATGTTCTGGAACATTTCCATGTTCTAAGCATTTCTATGTTCTGAACATTTTTATGTTCTGGAGCATTTCTATGTTTCGAACGAATGAGTATGCCGTTAGTTAGCAGGTTAACTCCAGAATTTTACGTTTAGGTTTTGAAACATTTACCAGATATCATTACATGTGTAAAGAATGTATGTCACTGTGGGGAATTGGAGCACCGATCTCTGAATGGCCAGACAGCTCACTATCTATTGAGTTATGAAGAAGATTATAGTTACCTCAATATTTGAAGTGAACCCTACACATGTTTTCAGGACTACTTTTAATTTTATTTAATAAAATAAAATGAATGTATCCGTTTTCTATCTGAAAGATTTCATGATACTGAATGTATTAGTTGCCTATCTGAAACATACAATATTGAATGTATTAGTTTCCCATCTGGAATATTTAACAATATTGAATGTATTAGTTTCCATTCAGGAGAATTTTAAGAATATTGATTGCATTAGTTTCTATCCTGGAACATTGAAGAATATATATTGTATTAGTTGTTCATCTGGAATATTTAGTATTAAATGTATTAGTTACCCATCTGGAACATTTAACAAGAGTGAATGTATTAATTTCCATTCAGAAACATTTATGATTATTGAATGTATTGTTTTCCGCATTCTAAAACATTTAATAATATAGATTGTAATATATCTCAACTGAAACATTCAAAAATATTGAATGTAGTAGTTTCCATTCTTGAACATTTGGAATATCGAATGTACCGGTTTCGTAGGCCCAACATAAAGTTATAGCCCGAACATTCTTCTTGGTGGGGATTTTTAAAGTATATTTTTGTGAAATCGTTTCAGTATGTTTTATTGATATTCCTATTAAGTTTGATTGAGATTCACCCACTATAGATATATTTGCAGAAGAGTTTGAAATATTGATACTTTATTTATGGTTATTTTGATTACTTGTAGATATAAGTTTTTGAAATATGAATGTCATCACAAACGTTATTGAAATTTTGAAATTATCACAATATTGGAATTTATTACAAAGAAGTCTTCAATAGCAACAAATAAGTAAGGACAGGGGATAATTTTCGATGAAGAAACCAATTATCACAAGAAAATATTGTCTTCTGATTTATTCTGCTTAACCGAGTCTGACTTAGCCATTTTCAAATGAAAAAGGAAATAAATTTAAAATGCGAATATTAAGTTGAATTGCACGAAAATGACTGCAACTGTACAGTTTAGATATTAGAGCTCAAGGTTTATACCGTCTAAACGTATTGTATTCTACATATGTCATTAGACTGATTGGTTAATGTAAAACTGAATATATATGTATAAAATATTATATATAGCTGCTATTCCAGATTTACTTGAACAGTTTGTAAGCTATAGAATTGCTAGTAATTCAGATGTGATTCATTATAAAGTGCATTTTAACATAATGGAATATTAATAAAGGACGAAATTGAATAAACCTGTCCTCCTAAGATTTATTAAATTTTATTTTCTTATAAAACTTCTCACGCATATTAAGAGTTTAGAACTGCATTCGAAATGAGGATAAGATAAATTATTGTAAAAATCGAGTTTGGTGAAATGAATTTGCTTTTAAAATGCTTCGGTGGATTCTCTAATGCTCTAATTTTTGAGTGATACGTAAGTTTATATCTTTGATTTGATAAAATAAAATAAAATAAAATAATATATGTATATATATATATATATATATATATATATATATATATATATATATATATATATATTAGAAAGAAGTAATAATAAAAATAAATAATTCAAGTAATCGTGAAATATTAACATCACCATAGAAGAAAAACCACTGCTATAATGCCGATAATAGAAAAGATCAACACTGGCCCAAATTCGAAGATTAAAAAGAGTTAAATTCATCTTCAGGTCTGAGTATTTAATTATAATTAACCCAAACAAATACCTTTTTCAGATTAGACAATAGTACATTAATTCTCCATCTTTTGGTGCCTGTAGTCTGAGTTTGGACATTTATAGTAATGTACTATTGTCCAATCTGAAACGGGCATTTCTTTGGGTTAATTAGAATTAAATACTCAGACCTGAAGATGAATTTAATTATTTTTAATCTTCGAATTTGGGCCGGTGCTGATCTTTTTTATTATCGGCATTATGACAGTGGTTTTGCTTCTATTGTGATGTTAATATTTCACGATTACTTGAATTATTTATTTTTATTATTACTTCTTCCTAATATTTATCCATGTACTTGTCTGTCGTATTATGCGCGTATTGTATAATGGTTATTTCGCTTTCTGTCAAGTTAATTTACGAATTTCCGTAGTAACATCCAATCTTAATATATATATATATATATATATATATATATATATATATATATATATATATATAGGGTGTCCCAAAAAGAGTGAAACGCGCTTTAATTCTTTACCTGTTGGAGATAAGTTGGCAATGTAAATTGCAAAAATGTTGAAAATAAGGTAGGAAATAAGACTACGTTAATGAAATAGTCCTCCCATTAATTTTCAAAAAGTTACGCTTTATAAATTTTTATACGACCCCCTTAGGCAAATTTGGTCAATCAGAAAATTTTTATTTTTAATGCAACAAGATCATTAAAAAATCCCGCATATCTGTATCTTTAAAATTGAGCGAGTTATATTTAATTGAAAATTGAACATTGTGAATGGGGACCATGTATCAAATTAGAAATGTTAATTTGTGACATGTCTCGAAAAAGGTAAAACTGGATGATAATACATATGATACCCAACCGCGTAGTGAGCACCACTGCTCTATATGATCTCTGTCTGTGTAATGCTTTATTTAGATGCATTTGTAATAAAAAAAAATTGACACATATTAACGTATTTTTAATCTAAACAATTTCCATCGTTAATTTGTTTATGATCCCTATTTTCACTGATGAAACAACCTTTCACATGGTACGGAAAAGTGGCATAAGTCAAGTTTTTCCTTTATAATAATTCAGTTGATTTTAAAGATACAGATATGGGGTTTTTTTTTTAATGATCGTGCTGCATTAAAACAAAAAATTTTCTAATTAACCAAATTTGTCTAAGGGGGGTCGTATAAAAACGCAAAAAGTGCAACTTTTTTTAAATTAATGGGTGGACTATTTCATTAACGTAGTCTTATTTCCTACATTACTTTCAACATTTTTGCAATTTACATTGCCAACTTAACTCCAACAGCTAAAGAATTAAAGCGAGCTTCAATCTTTTGGGGGCACCCTGTATGTATGTATGTATATATATATATATATATATATATATATATATATATATATACATATATATATATATACATATATATATATAAATAAAAATTGAAGGATTTTAATCGAAAATTATGCATAAACTACTGTATGTACAAAAAAACCCATCTCTAGCATATCTGTTACAAATGAGTAACTATAAGCCAAGACTAAGGATAAAGATAGAAGGTAACATATCACTACAATGGAATATATATATACATATACATATATATATATATATATACATATATATATATATATATATACATATATATATATACATATATATATATACATATATATATATACATATGTATATATATACATATAAACATACATATATATATATATATATATATATATATATATATATATATATAATTGAAGAATTTTTATTTTACTTGTATTATATATACCTGAGATAGATCATTATATATATATATATATATATATATATATATATATATATAATTGAAGAATTTTTATTTTACTTGTATTATATATACCTGAGATAGATCATTATATATATATATATATATACACCTATTTTTAAGCAATGTTTTTGTATACTCATTTTAAGCAATGCAGTGTTTTACATTACAATGAATAAATGCAATTACAATATACACACATATATATTATAAATAACCAATGACTTGTTCTCTTTCTGTTTTTTAGATGTTCTAATACAAACTCCAAAAAGACGATCCTTATAATCTTGAGTGAACTATTACTTTTGGTATAAAGGTAATATATTATGATAGTCTGAAATCGGATTTTGAACGTTTTGAATATCATAAAACACGAAACAATCGACCATATGCGTAGCAAAGGTCTCGGAAGAGGGGGTTATTACCAAATGGGGTGTTACAGCGGTGAATTTTGCTTTCTAATATAGACAATGAAGACCATATGCAATTTTTGACCAATAGCGGAGTTATATAATACTACCTACCTATATATGCAACAAGTACATTTTATGTGCTCTTCAGCATAGTAATATGGGCAAAGGTGGGATCATAGTACCTTTGGCTTTACATGTATTTTCTATATGGTCCATAGTGAAAACGATAAAAGAAAGAAAACCTTACAGATTTGCCAATATCTCTGGAGGCCGACAAGGAGTGCGATACTAGCTAGCTTTGGGAAAGCCCATTTTAGGCGGATTCTGTGAGCACGAATCAGTCGTTTTTCAAATTATAAATGATTTTGTCTAACTGTGGCTATTTCGAATAAGTTGAGATACGCAGTTGAAATTTTCTACGATTCATTAGTCGGTAAAGTTTATGATCATTTTCTGCGAGGTTGGAAAATGATAAAGCCTCTTGGTTTTGAAAATGAAAAAACTACTATAAAAATAAATATGTTTCATATTTATCATTCATTGTGTCATTTTTGTCATTCAATATGTAATTTTTTATTTAAAATAGATTGATAACATTTATAGGATACTAATAGATATCCTTCTTCCTAAATACGAGTATTGCACGATTTTGATAGAAAGTCAAATAAATTATAGAAATAAATTTGCTCACCTCGTTCCCTAATTAATAGGGTTTATGACTGAAATTTTAAGCGTTGATCAGAACAAAGCATGTATATGATCGCAAAACAACAGGCAAAATGGAATTTCTGTATTAGTTTGCATTTTAATTAAATTTCTAACTAATACAGAAATTTTTTAACTCACTTGTTTGAGTATACAAATATTGCCGAACTCAATATTGGGTCTTATTTCCCATCTTTGTTATCCAGAAATTAAAACAAATTAAGGATTATGAAAAAGCATTATCAAAATACAATACAACGACATATAAAATGTAGGCCTAAATTTTTTGGCCTGGCTCCTAAACACATATAAAATTGATCCAATTCTGTCAGAAAACGACGATTGATTTTTACTACTCTTATGCACACTTGCATAAATAAAAAAAATATATATATTGAAGTTTCCGAATTCGTGCCAATGAATTGCAGTCTTCATAGCTAACAGTTTATGACATTTCTCAAGTTGTGACACGAGAAGGAAATGAGAGCCGCGTGAGGTTAAACCCAATTTCTTTCTTTTTTCTCCTATAAAGGATTATCGGACTAGCTGAGTGACAAGAGCAAGACAGGAATGAGAGGGGCCTCCTTTTGGGACAAGGGCCGTGCAAGGTCGAAGGCCGAATGCCACGGCAAATCATATTCTGATTCGAAAATTCGAATGCACGGATTTGGATCGTAAAAAATGAAAGAGCTGATCACAGCATCAGGTTAACGATCTATAAAAGTTACCAGGCAAAGGGGGATATTTGGGTTCTGTCACTTCTGTTATACAATAAAATGCCAAGAAGTACTTATGTCTTGGGCTGACAATACGATTTTACAAATAATAGACAGTAGATCTTACAAATACTGTAAAATTGACCTTCTAGCCCAAAACGTCAGTGGGGGGAGGTAAGGAACATTTGATATAGATTTCAGAAAAAAAAAGAAATTATGTAAAGTTATCTTAAATAATGTGTCAAAATAACAAAATGCATGTTTGCTTTTATAAAATAATTTTTTTGCAATTAATTAAAGTGCTCAAGATGTAACAGTTACATTGACCACCTATCATATAAAACTCCCCTAGTAGTAAGGAGACTTGATACATGTATCGGGGTGGTTTGATTAATTTTTAATTAAAAAGAAAAATAATAACAGGCTACTCATATATACTTAAATTTCAAAGCAATAACATTCAATTTAGTTGAAAACGAAATATAAAGAAATATGAAAATTAAAATAGTTAATCGTGTGACTAAAATTCAGCACTATCTTCATTTGAAGAGCTTAAATATTCAACTTTATTTTTATTGTTAGCAGATTTATTAGGCTATACCTAAATTTATATATGAATATTAATTTATTTCCAGTATTTAAAATAATCTTCTAAAGTAGTTTATACATAAATTGGAAAATACATGAATTCTGATAGTATCAAACATCGTTAAATAGCCCCTCCCCCCACCCCCATACTATCAAAGAAGTGTTACTATTTTCTTGTCCAAATTGTACTGTCTCATAGCAAATTATTTTATGTAAAATTAACTATAAGAATATGCTGTTTAGCCTCTATAAATTACATGAAATTAGTATTTAATTATCTCAAATTATAAACTTAAAGGAAATGTCAGATTTCTTCTTAGGAGTCTGAAAAACATCAAATCTAAACTCAGAGGAATCTAGTGAAGCTTTGTCTCCTAGATCTAGATTGTCTTACTCTCCTATACAAAATTGCATTTCAAGCATATTTGCAGAATAAAGGAGAGTGAGCACCTTGGGACACTTCCAATTATTGATTTTTTATAAATATTTTTTTATAATCCTTTCTTAAACACTTACCTCATATACCTTAAACACTTCCGCATAAGATAAAGGTAAAGTCCACTTCAAATGTCTTGGATATAAATAATATTTACTTTACAGAGCTTTTCCAGTGTGTTCAATGAATAAAACATTATTAATTGCCAACTGCTCTGAGACAATTTTTAGTTATATTGCTCAATTTAAATAACTAATATAACAGACTCTAAGATTTAAGCAGGAACATTTTTATACAATGCACATATATTGCAAAAAACTAACATTTTAATACATGAAACATTTTTAGGCTTCTTGAGTGACGTCTACAGCAAATTAATATCATTACATACAACTGTCACTGCAAAAAACAATTCCATCAGGTGTACCAAGGTGCACCAACTGGCCATATTCTTCCTGAAGTCTTCCATGCTTTTAGGTTTAGCTTTACAAAGACCATTTTACATATAATTTCCAAATAAACATGCATGTTTCTTTGATATGTAGTTTTATTTAAATATATGAAATTCTGACCCCACTGTTACTGTCTACAAAATTTACATAAATTTGTTTGACTGTTATAAAAACTAAAAATGTTTGATAAATTATCACCTAATTGCAATAAAGCTTAAAAATCACAGCAGCAAATTTACAAGAGGGCAATCCTGTTAAACATACAATAACAAGATTTTAATTTCAAACCTGATTCAAAATTTAATGTGGCCCAAGGTGAATTGTTTCCCAAGGTGTCCCACTCGCCTCTATATGATGCTATTTGAAAAATTTTGTAAATGTGTTAAATTTTCCTTTGCATTAAACCTCACCTACTGATGTCTTGGGCTACAGTTCGATTTTACAAATCTCATGAACATGAAAAATGTAAGTCCCATCCCAAGACATTATTACTTCTAGCATTTATTATTATATATTGCCAGATAATTGCACCAGGGTTTTTGAAACGTGTTACGAAATAAGGAAAGAAATGGATGTATTATTCAAAAGTAAACATACAAATGATAAATAAAAAGTAAGTCTTTATAACCAGTCTTTAAGTTTTAGTCAGCCTTTCAGTCATCGTGAAAGGTACACTCTTCCCGTTTTGTTTGTTTTCTCAATGTCGTGTCGAATAATGGGATTCCACGCCTTGTCATAATATAAGAAAAAGCTATTATGAAAGAAAAAAAACCTTAATTGTCTATTTTTCATGATTTTTTTACATTGAGTCATCGTAGACAATAAATTGGAAGTTTTGAAGATTTTTTTTCGAAAGTCAATTATGAAAAAGTTAAATCAAATATAACATTCAACGCTCTCAAAAGAAAATCTTTCATAACCGGGTCATTTCCGCTAATATCATTGTTCATTTCAGACTTAAAAAAAAATCGGCGTTTAACGTATTGCCAAATTTTATAATAATTGATAAATTCCATTAAAAAGTAATTCTGGATTTTTTCAATTTTATACTAAAAATACAATTTTCTAAAGCAGTTGCACTTAATATGTGTTGAAGACCCAGACCGTCCGACTCAACACATATTAAGTGCAACTGCTTTAGAAAATATGTGTGACATTTTTGCTTAGTCGGGGCTCTCAGTTTTGCTTTATCTCTTTAAACATAAAATAATAATAATAATAATAATAATAAGTTTTTATATTCATTGACTAAAATGTTAATATTTAAAAAAAAAAGAATTATCAAAATATTCCAATTGGAACGCGTTTTATATTAACATTGGGGAAGAAATACATGCAGAAATGTCACCCCGTCAAAAGTCTCCCCGTCATTGAAGTCGTTTTTCTCAAAACTATTATTTTCAACCTGGCGCATTCTAACGTCAAAACTAATTAATCCAAAATGTTAAAACTTTGCATACTGTTGCATTAAATGCATATTTACATTACTCCACCTAAATTTAAATAGCTATCTGTTAACAAATTTTTATTAAAAATCATCTACAAATTCTTTTGATATTGTAAACCTGATTTTTTTTTATTGCAAACTTTAATTACACAACTATGTTAAATATAATTGTTTAACCTCCACCAATATAATTTTAGATGGAAGTTAAGGACCTATTAAGGATACCTATTAAGGATTTTATTAAAAGAATATTGGGATTGAATGCTTCACAGTTTATTCAGAAACTTGCACACAACGTTTGTATCGCAAGATAAGCTTTCAAACAAACAATCTACAATAAAAACAAAATGTTCTACCAAACTTTTGTTAATTTTTTTTTAATGTAGTAATAGATAAAAAGTAACACAACACAAATACTAATTTATTCATTAAATTCGGATGCTCGCTAAATTCGGTTACAATAAAACAATATATAATTTGAAGAATGGTCAACAAGGGAGAATCCAGAGGCATATGATGATCATTCTAACCATCAAAGTATCTTTACAAATATAATGTGAAAGAGGCACGGTGGATGGCAATCTATAATTAATACCCTCGACAATTTAGAATATGTTTACATACCCCCTAGAAGACACTTCGGTTCAGTCTTAGAAGTCAAGTACTACATTCTAGGAATTCTTATATCATATTTTCCTTAGAATATATTCTTTCCATTGGAAATATGCATCCTATTTCATTTAACAAGATCATACACAGAAATGTACCCAATATCTTCGTTTTCAACTTTGCAGCTACCATAGACAAATACCTGGGTTATTTGATGATTAAATCTTCTGATGCAATGCCCCCCCCCTCCCATTCTTAGCACATATCATATTTCGTACTTCTAAATCCATTATAAAAGACGATATCAAATTTTTCCGATTTTGATCATTTTTATTAATTCACTTTTATTATTTCGCATATACTAGTTAAAACCGGGAAACAAATAATTTGCTCGTTAAAAGCGAGTAAATTAGACTTAAATTATCATTGCACTAATTAAAATTTTACAATTTTCTCGTTAAATCCGAACACTCGCTAAATGCAAGCTTGTTATAAGCGGATTTTACTGCACTAAATTTCTGTATAAAAAGAGTCATTGCATGTTTTAATACATTACAAAGCTTAGATTTTATTTTAATGTAAAAAACATATCGAAATCTGCGACTCTCCGTAAATCATATCACATATTTGGATTTGTAAGAATATAAAAAATGTATATTTATTTCTATTAGAAGGCAAATGTAAAACGTCTGTAGTGGAAAGCGTCATTATTATTCAAGTCAGAATCCGTCTATTTTATTTTTATTCAGTCCTTAGAAAGCCGGCAACTTCAATTTTCCATGCACGAGTACTTGCATTGTTAAATATAAAATAACGCGAACAACGATAATACATTTCGTCCTTGGCTCACATATAAAAATCCACAAAGTAACTTTGGATTAATAATTATGAATAAAGAAAACGACATTAGGTTATGTTGGAATTTTTCAGTTAGGACTACACTAGAAGAAATCATTTCTATTAGTACATGAGCCAATTAAAAGTATATCATTATATTATTCTGCTAATTATCTCTTTTAGGGTGTCATGTTAAATAAGAATTATCATTCTAACTTCCGAAATTTAATATTTTACTTTTTCTATTTATAGAAAATAACGGTAAATAAGAGTTAAAAGAAAGCGCATATTTCGCTGGAAGTTCTGACGGTATCGACTGTTACACATCAATTGAAAAGTTTTGACTGACAAATCAAGGGAATTGTTCAATGTATATGCAATGGATTTATAAAAGATAAGAAGAATCAAGGGCTCAACTTCACTGTAAGGCGTGACTGCGTGTTGCATTCATACACTGTCACATTTAATAATGCATAGTTGTATATTAAACAAACATGCTCAATATTTATCAAGCGTTTTTATATGTTCTTTATTTATAAAATTTACGTAGAACAAATTCGCAGTCAGGCAGAGGTCTGCGCGGGTTCAAGATTCTTTTAGAAATGCTTGGGTCGGAACGGGCTCGGGCAAATGGCCAGAGCAGCCCATGCAAATTCTGGGTCTCCCTACAAACATTTATCACGCCCTTCACCATATTTGATATTCCCCTCTTTGTAAACCCTTCCCTCCTCTAAAAAAATCGAGTAGAAGGGCCTTCACGCTCGTTTCCTTACTTGAATGATGTATGTTCCCTTGTGGCCGCAGAGTCTGTAACAATTTGGGGTAAAACTATTTAATAATAATGTTATTTTGAATATTTAATTTTTGAATAGTTTTTTTTTTAAATAGTGTTTAGGTAATAATTTAAATAACGTCAAATGTTTAACAATTATAAAACTATTGATATGAAAACTTAAAAACTAATTTCTATTTATGTCGGTATCGGAGTCGAATATTAGGAATCGAAGTTGGAGTTGGAATCAGAGAAGGGTAGTAGAAAAAAACAGGAGTCGGAGTCAAAGGTTTGAGGTACCGACTCCACAGACCTGCCTGTAATGGTAGAAATTCAAGCCCCCTCCCTAACTTGGACCCCTTAACCTTTACAATTTTATAATGTTTATGTTACCATCCGTAAAACTATGAGATCCCTTTCTTATCTCTTCCTGCCGTCCAAACAGTTACTTTACACCTTTCTGGTAGGTAGGGCAGTCTGTGTCTCAACAACAACAACCCCCTCCTTATCAGGGCGTGTTAGCCCAGTGGTTAGCGCGCTGGAATTGCACTCGGTAGGCTCGGGTTCGATTCCCTCCGCTGTCAAAACTGTCGCAGGTGTTCACGCGGAATACGATCACGTTAAACATGTGGGTCCGTAAGACCTTCCGAGATGTTGGTGGTAGGGGAAGGAGGGTACGGTCCCTATGAATGCCTCCCCCACTCCGGGGGGATCCGGTCTAAATTGGATGGCTCTTCCCGACCGTCCAAACAGTTACCTTACACCTTTCTGGTAGGTCGGACGGTCTGGGTCTCAACAACAGCCCCCCTCCTTATCGTCCGGCCACTCAAAGAGCTGCTACAAACCCTTTGGGTCAGTCGAGAGTCGAGTGGTCTAGGTTCGCAACCCCTTCCTTATCAACAACCCTAAGTCGTGCTGAATTTTTAAACTGTGGATAAATAAGTATGGATGATGGAACTTACAAATCCCCTTTAAACAAAGTATATATCACCGCTAATTAAGAACTCTATGATCGTGTATAGGAAACGACCATAGAGCCTAAAACAACCTCAAAGTAAATAATTTATTTTATTTACATAGTACATTTGTAGTAATTAAGTACAAGAGGGGTATGCAGGGATTATAGAATCTAATCTTTTAAATAGCTCAGAAATTCTTATTTCTACAAAAACTAAAGCTGGGGGCTGATTTCTAGTTAAATCTAAAGCATCTGCGTACATTCATCTCAGAGACCTTCAAAGTAGTAGCCGAAAATAGGGCTGTTATCCCTCCACTAGGAATAACTTTAAGTGATTGCAACTGATATGTATAAAGTGCGTGAAGTGCCGTTTTAGTCTAAATGAACTAACTCCTCTACAATCTATCTACCTACCGCCTTGTGGGAACAGGAAAGTAGCAAAGATAAGTCGTTAGCTCCCCTAAACAGGCGGCAAACTTCAAGAAGCGAAAGCATTCTTTTGGTTCCAGCCGATATTTGGTTCGGCAGGGGTAAAAATGAGCAGAAATATCCATGAAATTTCAATACAAGACCCACCGTTCGGATAGAAAATCTTGTATGATCGTCTTAAAATGAGATGCGAAATAAATTTAAGATTCATTTCAGTTTTGCGTTACCTGTTTAATATTAACTTTTCTTTCCGGTTCAAAAAGCGGGCTAGGTACCAATAAATCAGTTTGAGTTTATTCAATCTCAAGCAGCAAATAATTTAATTAAAATGACAGTTAGTTTTTATTAAATATTTTAATCATAAATTTCTAATGCTTTAAATTAACGTCTCCACCACAAATTGCAAATTAATTATTCACTTCTCCTAAAACTATGATATTTATTTTTTAAAAAAATACTAAAATTTAAAGTAACAAAATGCAGCATGGTGACAGCTTGTAGAATAACTCAGATAAATACTTTAAATCCTGTTCTAGTTTTTCTCAACTGTATACAAATATATTTATTATAAAAACTGTTTCTTCACATGGGGTATCTTCACATCGAAGGGTTGAGAAAAACTAGGGATTCGCAATAGTGAACAAGATGGTTTGGGTGGATTGCAATTATTTTACGCTCATGTAGTCAAAAATGATAGCAACCTGCAATTTAAAGTAACCATACACCGTAAGATTAGAGAAAACCAGTGGGGCTTGAAGGGGGGTTACAACATGGATTTTCGATCATAAATAACAGGAGGATTTCAACTTCGAATTTTCGGATGAAACACTAATTTCAACTTCTAATTCAAATATTTTTTTATAATAAATTTACATTTTATAAACTATAACATGAAAATTGACTAAAGAATTAACTACTTTACCTGTTTCAATCCTTACTTGCAAAACAAGAATGGGGAGAATAAATAGAAGATGCCTTTTATATATTCTTTCATGGAAAGTTCTCCCCCTCCCTTTCCCCTCCGAATTTGGGGGAAATTCTGTATAAACATGAAATTATTATCTCGATTGATATAAACTATAAAGATTGGGGCGAAGAATTTACTTTGGATAATTTAAATTTAAAAGTATCAATTTATTTGAAAATCACATTAGCTCAAATGTTCTGTTAAAAGATTGAAGACGTACAGAAAACTAAATATTTATTTTATTTAATATAAAAAAAATTTTAATATAGATGCATTGTCGCTTTTGGTGCTGCTAGTGAAAGAAGTCGCCTTAGTGTTAGTGCTCTCTAGAAAGAATTTAATTTAGTGCCAGACTTTCCCGACAGTAGAAGGTTGTTATAATCTTTGATGCAAATTCGTAAAATATTCGTTAAAGAAGAAGCAGCATATAGGAAATGCGAGTCACGCAAGTTATGTTCAATTTATGGCTTGGTTGACAGAAGGGGCTTTCATCTGTAAAGAAGATTCCTTTGCAGCCCTCTGTGAGTGAGGAATGCGGGGAACAATGTAACGGCAGGTAGGGTATTCACATAGGAGAGAGAAGGGGGCAGGAGTGTAAAGGGGCTGTGATCCCCTTGCTGTGATCCTGGAGTTCAGACCACAACAATGTATACAGCAAAAGCACCAGGAATTCAGTCAATAATGGTGCAAAAATAACAGGCATCACCCAGTAGATCAATAGTTGAACTGCATAAATTACCTTATATCAAAGTGTGGCATTAGGATAATTAAGTTAATATAGTTCAGTATGTGTAAATCTTTTACTATTAATATATAGAATTGCTTTAACATAAGAGTTGTTGAGACCCAGACCGTCCGACCTACCAGAAAGGTGTAAGGTAACTGTATGGACGGCCGGGAATCTATATAAATAAAATTGAAAATCTGTCTGTCTGTCTGTTTGTCCCATCATCACGGAAGAACGGCTGAACCGAATTTGATGAAATTTTGTGGGTAGCCTAGAAATAGCCCCACTTAAAATTTAGTCTGTGTTTTGAGTTTCTACGACCAGTGGTTCTCGAGATATTAGTAAAAAACGAAATTTTCGTTTGTCCCATCATCACGGGAAAACGGCTGAACCGAATTTAATGAAATTTTGTGGATAGCCTTGAAATAGCCCCCCATAAATGTTTTCCAAGTTTCGAGTTTCTAAGACTAGGGGTTGTCGAGAAATTAATGAAAAACGGAACTTTTTCTTAGGAGATCTACTCTCCAACTCCGTGGTTTATCCAAACGGAAAGGATGAAAATCGTTTGTTTTAAACGCCAAAATGAAATAAAACTTTATTTCCGTGTTTGGTGCAGGATTTTTGCATTAATTAGTCACTATAGGAGAACATAAATTGTTTGAAACATGAATTTAAATGGAAAAATCTACCTCCATGGTTCATCTCTCACAAGCTTTTACTCAACGATGTAAAGTATAAAGATTACTATTTAATTTCGCATTTTATGAGGAAGATTCTATCTTATATCATGTTGCTCGGCAACGGAATGAAATTAAATGTGTTGTTAATATCAATTATTTTTTTTATTTGTATAATAAATAAATGGATGTAAAAATATATTTTTTAAATGAACGGTTCGATTGTTCTTTTAATTATATATATTGCGGACTGCGTACATCACTTTCATTTATTTTAGCAAAGAAGTTTCAAGCTCATATATTGTGTTTAGCTAATAAACTCATATATTGTGTTTACCCAATAAATTCATTTAGCCGATTGTTGAAGCAGAAAAAGAGTAGAACGGGTGTATGTATCTTCTAATGCAATTTTACTGTTTTTATTTAGAATATATACAAACGGGATCAGCATATTTTATTCTTCAGATCTGAATTCAGAGCTACGAATTGAGAGGAATATCTCTAAATAACTTGGTAACTTTTCTTAAACTTTACCAAATTAGTGGAAATGTCTCCAAATTGATAAAAATGACCCAAATCAATGAAATTAAATTTGTTTTTTTAGAATAAAGTACTGAAATGATGTTTCTGTAGCATTTGTCGGTCAGTCCATCCATCCTACTTAGTAACACATTTAAGGAATTTTTTTAATATCACCAAATTGGTAAAAATATTTCTACATCCATAAAAATATCATGAAATTGATAAAATCGCGCATAATAAATGAAATTAATTGTGTTTTGTTAGGGGATAGAATTGTGATGATGTTTCGTCAATTTGTCGCATAATGGGATTATCAGTTCCACAGTCCCACTTGGCGATAAATTTGGCGATTTTTTAAGTTATAGCTAAATTGACGAAAATGTCGCCAAACCTTCCATGGAGATTGCATTATTCAGATGATATATGATTTCCATCAATTTATTTAAAGCAATTGATATCATGTCGCTTAGCAACGGATCCAATATGTTATGCGGCATATGATTTTTATTAAATCTTTTCCGATTTGAATAGTAAAAATATGTATATAAAATAAATTTCATTGACATTGAATTTTTGACTGGATAATATCAATTACGGTCTTCAGGTTTAAACATCATTATTATTGATATTTTCGGGGACTGTTGATTCAGGGATTTCTGATATTTTCAAATTATTATGGAATTGTTTTATTATGACGAAAATTGTTGAAACTCATATATAGTACGTTGTACGAGTAATCTTCCACAAATGCATGTGTATATCTTCCAATCTACGAGAATATAAGTAGTACAGGTATATTGGCATATATTTTGAAATATACTGGCATATGTTCGAATCAATTACGACCTTCTGGTATTAAGATTACGGGGATTTTTGATACTGTCAATTTTTTATGTCATCTCTTTTATTTTGGCAAATATTTTTGAGAAACATATTGCAATACGGGTAAACTTCTACTAACACACTGGCATATTTTCTAATCTGCGACAATATAAGTAGTACGGGGTTGCATATATTGATTCAATTCCTTTTCTTTTGTAAATTTGCTTACAAAAGGGGCCAGGATGTTTTATCTGCCCGTGAAGATAATTTTGCATAGTGAGAACAGATATTCTTAAACTTCTCTTTATGAGCAATAAATTTAATATTTTAACAGAATTTGCACATGATTGCGAATTATAAGTTTCTTTATATTATATACTCCGTACGAAGAACGGGTATGCTGCTAGTTTAACATAAGAGTGAAATATCTCATCTTCATTTACTGTGATTAATACAATTGGATTTTTCCAATGCAATGTGGACAGGGAAATTATCGTATACTTTTAAATCTTATACTTTTAAATCTATTACCTTAAATATAGTTGTTGTTGTTGAGACCCAGACCGTCCGACCTACCAGAAAGGTGTAAGGTAACTGTATGGACGGCCGGGAAGTGCCACCCAATTTAGACCGGAACCCAGTGGGGGAGGCATCCACAGGGACCGTACCCTCCTTCCCCTACCACCAACCTCTCGGAAGGACTTACGGACCCACCTGTTTAACGTGATCGTACTCCGCATGAACACGGCGGCATTTGTGGCAGCGTGCAAATCTAGCGCGCAAACCACGGGGATACCGCACCCGAGATGGCCAACAGCACGCGGCGTTCCGAGGTGGTCACCCACCAAGTACTAACCGCGCCGGATGCTGTTTCACTTCGGTGATCTAACGAGAACCGGTGTTTTCAGCACGGTACGGCCGTTGGCCCCACCTTAAATATAGTGTCGATGTGAGTACTTTAGATTCCATAAAATTCACTATCAGTCTACATTTTAAATATTTTCAGGTTAGTTTTAAATTATCAAAATTCAAGATGTCAGTAGAAAAATAATTAGCATTTTCTAATTTACAATTTTCCCTTCCTTCTTGGAAAATATAATAATAATGATGATAAACCTTGGGGATTTTCGAGGGATTCATCAACATGATATGCTAACACCTGAATTTTTTATGTATGCGTTAGTATTAGACTAGTATTAGATGTATGCGTTAGCATTAGACTAGTGTTAGATGTACGCGGTAGCATTAGACACTTATATGGGTGTCGGAAATATGGAAATAAAGTGTGTGGATGAAGGTTAGTTATACTGGAAAAGTGTTAACACTTTCGAGGGGGTTTCTGGAAAAATCCTTGCTAAGTAGCTAATTGAAAGAGTTAATTTTAATTATTACATTTACAGATTGTTAAAATTTAAAAATTAAATTCTTAACAAACGCATAACATCGCATCTGACCAAACTTCTTGAAATAAATTTTGGCTTAACATTATCAGAATTCATCGATTTTACCCATTTATTCTGTTTTAACTTACAGTACAAATGATATTTTACCAAACACCCCAAAATTTAAAGAAAGCATTCGAAACGTCCACAAATAATAGATTGAACTTCCGAATAAAAAAATGCACATGTAAAACTTTTGTGAATGTTGTGTTGTTTTCAATTTGTTGTGTTGTTTTCAATGTATTTTAAATAAGTCACATCTGATTTAAATTCCCAGATCTATAACTTCAGAGATCCTATTCAGTTCGTTGAGGTTGGGGAAAGTTTTTAGTGCAAAAAGCTGAATTTGATTTAATATGAAAATATAAATTTAAAAGGCAGCAAACTCCATTCCCAGTGTAGCCTTCAACTGTAATTTCAGGAAACTACCTTTTCTATTTTGACAAATGTGAGGGGGGGGGGGGGGATAAAATAACAAGGTTGGGTATTTTTTAGTTGTAAGTGTAGATCCCACATTCATAACTGTTCCATCGAAATAACGTAAATTGATGCAATTATCTTTAACTTATTGATGTTTCGTTGAGCATAGTAAAATATACAAATCGCCATATCATTATGATTATTCTGAAAATGCCTATTTTGTATTCAAAGTACAGTATTTCTTCCATAATGTAAATGTTTGATTTTCTTCCCAATTCTTAACATGGTAGTCACACTTACCATAAAATAGAATAATATATCCATCAAAAAATTATAATACATTCTGAATATAATATAACAGTTCAACATGGGTGACGCCAATTCTAATACAAACAGAACTTTCTAACCTGGGACTGCTTTGACACGAAATTGTTAAAACTTATTGTATGCAATTATTTCGCTGAAAACTTCCACATAATCAGCATAAAGTGTTCTGGCAATCTCTAGCATTTATTATTTAGAACCACAGGTTGTCTATCTCTGTAGGTAAAAGCCCATAGGATCACGACTTTTGTACTAGAAAAAACGGACCCCACACATGATTAGTCGACATGGTTGCTTAATGTACTGCATACATTACAACACATAGTTCTAAGATGTGATCATAAAAATTCAGTCCTTCTAGCAAATTAAATGAAACAAAATTGTTAAGAAGTTGGGAGAAACCGGCTAGGTTCCGGTCAGGTTTGAATCATAGGCCAAGACTATGATAACCCCATGCTATAACTAGGAATGTGCTTAGTAGCAGAGAGTGATGCCAGAATAGTTCGCCCACACCCTCTCTTGGAAGATAACGTGCACATCAAGTCCGCTATCTTCAGCACAAACCGATAGATGCTGCGATTCAGATACAAAGGGGAGAAAGAGCGTCTACGTATTTTCTGTGGCGCTACCATCTCGTGAGAGACGTTGCGATCGTTGTCGATGAAGAATGTTGCGTGCTCAGTTTACGTCTGCCACCACTGTGGAGGACCGGCTGGCTCCTGGTCAATTTTGAATCCGGAGCCAAGAGTATGGTAACCCCGTGCCATAGCGATTAGACCAAACGATATCCCCAGGTTCGAGTGCATAACTGGTAATGCGCTTCGTAGCAGATAGTGGCGCAAGAGCCCCCACAAAGTAATAATGTGAAATAATTCCGGGTTGCACTTTTCACAGATATTAATTATTATTGTAATATGTAGTTGATTATAGAACTTATAACGAAGCTTGTCGTATGTCTAGTTTGATTCAACGCAGCTTTTTATTTTTTATGCGCGCCAGTGTAAATTGTCTGCTTTGAAATAAATATAAATGTTCAGAAATTTGACATCAATTTACCTTTTCTCGCCATTCATGTTGCTCCGGGTGTTTCTACCATCTTTGTCCCATGATCTTTCATCTTCGATTTTATCCAGTGCTTTTTCTTCAGAGAACCAATCAGATATTGAGTTTGCATAATCTGGATCACATTGGGCACTAGTTTCATAGCCAGAATCTTTGGTCAACTTCCTTGGCGAACGTGGCTGTTTCAGATTTAAAGGCTGTTGTTCTTCGTGTGGCACGGCAGCAACTCCAGTATCCACATCCCAGTCACCGGACATACAAAGTGACCTGGAATGCAAACTCCGTTTGGCAGCGGCTAATTCATCACTAGTGGTGTGCTTAGTAGCTAAACTCCGGCGTTCCCGAGCTAAGTTTCTTTGAGACCGCCATTCTCGTCGCAGTTGGCCATCCTGTGGTTTTCCGACAGAATTGGGAGTTCCTAAAGTGGCAGATTTTTCTGTTGTCGTTAATCCAGGATATTCAAAGCCTGACTTTTGCCCAACCTAATAAAATAGAAAAGGTCAGTTAAAAGATTATAAAGAAAACTAAATGTTTGCAATGAGACATAAAAACGATACAAATAACTTAACAGAAATCGGTATCTCCTAAAAAACTCAAAGAAACCTTCAAGCTTTAAAAAAAAAAACAAGAGAAGAATATCAGCATTTAAAAAATGCAGTGATATCACTCCTTGGTTTAAATCATCACAATTACAGCGTGTTACGTGCACTTCATTCTAAAGGGCTTAATTTTTCGATTAATACCAAGTTTGACAATGTATCCCCAAGGGGTGGGGACTAATGACGTCACAAATACAAAAATTGTATTGCGGCTGATTTTTACTACAATGATTGAACCATTAATAATCCCTTTTATATGTAATTTTGTCCTATGCTGTCATATTAGGGAAATACAAAATTTCGAATAAATTTCAAAATTTTCGCTTGAACTTCAAAAAATTCTATCAAGTTCTAGATTTTTCGTTAACAAAGCCGACTATAAAGTATTGTGAAATTCCCTTAATACTTGTGGCAGCTATCGTGTTTACAAGAAATCGACCGCAGATCCATATATACGACAGATAGACAAACGTACAGATAACATTCTAAAAATAGCCAAAACGTGTTCAGGAGGTTTTAAAGCATATATTGGCATGAAAATCATAAAATGTAAAATTTTCGTGAAAACAATACTTTCTCTTTTGAGTGTGAATGAACTGAGTGAGTAACGCAGACAACTCATGCCTAAGGGCGAAGTCTATCTTGAAAAGTTTGGGAATCTGAGTGACGCGCATGGTCTGTCCTACAGCCGTGATTGAGAATTCTGGGAGGGGATTTATTAATTAGTGCGTGTTCTAATTATCCATTTCTTTCAATCTTTATCATTTTAAAAATAGTATTAAATTCTCTTTCAAATTAATTTTGATTAAAAATGTACGATTCTAACTGTGGCCGTTAAAGAATGTTGAAATTTAACTTACGGTAAAGCGCGTAGTTAAAAAACTAATTATCAGATTTTTTAAATCTATATCTTCAATTAATGTATGTACAATTATCATTCAATATCATATACACTCGAGGCTATTCAATTTTAACTGTTGGCGTTATTAAATGCTGCAATTTGTTTTCATCCATTTTTTACAGTTAAACCGATTAAATAAATTTTAAATGAAACATTTTACGGAAAATAAAAAGAAACTTTTTCTGGGGCTAATAAAGCTTATTCTGCAACTAGACATTATTTTCCAAATTTTTCGATTTTGTAAAAATAAAATTTCCTTTTTAAATTGGGATCCTTCGTGATCAGTCTATTTTGCAAAAGAAATATTCAGACACTGTAAACTGTCTATGTTTTCTGATGAGCAAAAACTTTACTGCTAGTCTGTGGAATAATTTTTAAATTTTTGAAAAATATTTTAAGCTAGCGACCCAATAATTATTTTCGATTCTACGAAGAAATTTTCGACTTTCCTCCCGTTACGCAAATGAAATAATCTTACGGCTTTCGTCGGAAATATTGTATTAACCGGATTTTCGGTAGTTAAAATTAGGAAATTTATTTTTTTGAAATTTAAACTTAGGAAAGATTCTATGTTAGCTAATTATCTATCAGCTAAATCAATAAAAAAAAATTGAAATTAGAAATGTGCATTTTTTTAAACTTGAAACTTAAAGAATTTTGAGTCAGGTCATTATCTGTCAGATAAATCAAACCTCAATCAAATCGGTCAATTACACGCCTCTGTAGCTTGATTGAAATTTATTTTTCTTGAGGAGGAGAAGAAGAAAGAAAAATTATGTTAAAATTATTAACTTTACGCAAATTTTATAACATTATATCTTTTATTATTTTTAACTTAGAAAGTTCATTTGAATCGCATTTTAAAGCTCTCACAAAACTCTATCGAAATAACTTTATACGATGCTTAGTTTGCAAGTTATTCCATGTTTTATGGACGAGCTTAACATGGGCGAGTTGTGCAGAGGCTAACTCAATTGTTGGTTGCATTAATTTCGCTACCTGCACTGCACTACTTTGCTTGATTATATGAATTGGATTTGTGGTGAGCCTAAAATCACTCTAGAGAAAAAACACTAAAGATATTGATCATTCACTTTTAGCACTATGCTTTAGACTATTTTGTTCTCCACATAAAGATATAAAATGCTTATGATATATCACAGCTAGAAATATTTTCACTAAAATATGAAAATTAAATTTAATTCTTTCTATTTTCAGCTGAAAAGTGTATCCCCTGTTTGTAAAGGATTACCGTTTATCAGATTCATCTGTCTCTAGGACTAAGAACAACCTCCACACACCTGACCTTACTCTAGTTTTATTCTTAAAGCAATGTTATTATTAATTAAATATTAGATTACATGGGAAAATTGTAAATCATTTGCAATTAAGTTACTCCCAATAAATATATGGCAAGATTAGATTAATTTGCATTTATCAGATTTAAGACTTATTTCGACGTTTGTCTAAAAGAAAAATTCTTGCTTTCCTGCTAAAACAAATATTCAGCTAGAATAAGCTGTCTTTGTTCCTCAATCCATGTTTGCAGTATACTCAACTCAACCCAAGATAATTAGAAAGATAGTTATATTTTATTTACCTTAATTTGTTTCAATAAATCCTTTTACTTGCTTTAATATTCTATCAATATTATATATTGATAAACACTAAACGATTGTTGAGACAACTTCAACATTTTATAATATTGCTCAACCAAATATATTATAGAATTTCTCAAGATTTTATAATATTAATTGATAAATAACACTGCCGACATTTCCCCCCTCCAAGTTAAGAATCAAGCAATTCTTATAATTTGACATTGCTGAATCTAAATCTGACAGTCAAATTGTTATTACTCACCGTTGTTAAGGGAGAAAGCATTACATTAAAAAGTTATATAAAATTATTTCAAAGGTACAAAGGTAATTTTTAGCAGAAACTGCGCCTTTTTTTTTAAATTAACATGATTTTTAATATATTTTTCCAAAGATACACACTTGATGCGCTAACCTTATATTACTGAAGTACTATGAGAACAGAAAATTTTCAATTTTTAAGGTATAGGCTATATATAGCAGATGTAAGGAAACTTCAAAGCGACACTTCAAAGCGACACTTCAAAGTTTTTTTTTTTTTTTTTTTTTTTTTTTTTTTTAATTACGGGCAAAATGCCCGCCAGTCTCACTAGTAAATATAATACCAAGATTTTTTTAACGCAGCCATACTGATTCAACTGAGGTAACAACTGATATTTAAACTGTGGGTGATATGAGCGTCGTATTTACACGTTCGAGTTTGTGAACATATATATTTCCAATGAAAATTTACCAAATTTATTCCAAGGAGAAGTTGACGCCGACTAGGGGTGAATCGAAGAGTATTAATTATTAAATGAAAGTAAACAACGTAAAAGAGGGGGGGGGGGAATTATTGATCAGAATTAAGTAGCACAAAATGGTCTCTCACTTTAGATCGGGATGAGTGTCGTAACGACTGCCTTAGAGAAGTCGCCTTCTGCCATATGGTTTGATTTTTTGGAGAAGGAACTGTTGTCCCATTTGAGCTGTTGTCACTAGTTCCCGACCTGTAAAAGAATAAAATCTTTATTAAAATCGAATACAGCACAAATTTATCACATTTCACAGATTATTATCAAATTAACTATTAATTAATAATTGTTAAAATAAATTAGAATAAAGGGGCATTTGCGTAATGGGGAAACTACTCACGACTGAATTATGCTTATTGCTGAAACTTTTTAAACTCCCGCAAACAGCGGTGTCATTCTAATTTGATAATAACTGATTCGGTTAAGGAAGTAAGAAGTGTGTGTGTGTGTGGGGGGGGGGGGGGTATTTTCTGGCAACTTTACTTACAGTTGTCAATTATTTAGTTTTGTAAGTTTTTCTGTAGTTATAGTATCAAATTTTCAAAAAATTTATGAGTTTTATATTTTTAGTCTCACTGTGGCCCATCCTCCGCTAAGTAACTAAATTTAGAAAAATTTAAATCTTACAATTTATGAGCCAACTGAAATAAGAAAAATCACCTCCATCCACAAAAAATAGTGGTTATCGGAATTATCTCTTTTCCCCTTCGCTTAAGGAAGAAGAGGAATCACGATAGTCCCGTTACGGTCCTGAGATTAGTGGAGCCTCAGGGCGGTTCTGGTAATTTTTTTTCTTTTTAAGTAAGCACAAGAGATAGCACATTTCAATTCATTCATAGGTAGCAGGTTCACATGCAATCAATATTTATTTTGAAAATAGAGAATAAACAAGCGTTTCCGCAGGTGCAAAATATTTGAATATAAAAGTTTAGATGAAAAAAAAAGTACAATACGGAAATAATATAGCATTCTCAAAACTATCAACAATGGGATTTATTGGTGCAAAAATTTTTTGCCATACCATTGTTTTCATCAACACGTCTTTTTGAAGCATTGATTTTTCTCAAGATATGCTATAGATAAGAGCTCAGATGATGACTAATGTGGGATCAAATTTCAGATGAGAAAGGCGGAATCACCAAGGATGTCATTTTTTTTTTACTGTCAAAAATGTTCATTTTCAATGAAACGTCTATATTTCAAGATTGGCTATATATAGAGCTTAGAGGACAACTGGCATGGATTCAGCATAAAATTCTGGAGAGTATAAGGGGACTCACTATGGATTTAAACTTCTGTTTCTGGAGGTGTAACTTTCGATTCAAAAATTTACATTTTCCTTGCAACATTATTTTCAGGATCAGCTGCAGATAAGATTAGATAATGACTGATACAGATTCAACAACAAGTTACAGGGGGGAGGGGGGGTTAAGGGATTCATTGAGGATTTTCACATGTAAACTAATTTAATTATTCAGAACTTAAAAAATCTCGAGAGGCGTATTGTCCCATGTTCTGTACCAAATTTCACGAAAACTTTTAACATCTGCTCCGGCGAACCTAGATAGTTTTAACAACCGGTTCGAGCAGTGGTTTCATTCGTCTAAATGACACCACTGCTCGTAAGTCAACTCATGCTATAATGAAATCTGAGTTAGACGGAAATCTTCGTAACAAAATAATTTTAGGTTCCATGTAATTTCGCCCGAAACGAATCTCTCTATAATTCCTGTAGTTCTATAAAAAAGAAGGGTATTTTGTCTTATATAGCTACAGATAAATACACTTAATGTAGTTTTATATGTTTGTCTTCATCCAAATAATTTTCTATGCTGAAATACTTACTACTAATGATTTATTCTTAGCTCAAATATAGGATTCTCTGTTTTTATCAGTTAAAATGGCACATGATTAAAATATGTTTTATGAAGTCAGCATGAAGCAGAAGAATGGGGCAATTCACAAATTCTAAAAGATTCGCCTAAAGGTGGGTTTAAAAAAGTTCTGTGATAGAAATTTAGTCATTGCAGCTTGTTGAAGCCTGAGCTCAATCTTTATGTAATGTTTTGTGACCCGCATGGTAAAACTACATTTTGTTTTATCTCCATAGATTCTCTAAATATTGCAGCACATAGTAAGTTTTCCTGCTGGTAAGGCAGAAAAGTAGTACTAAAGGCAGATATCGGCAGTTGAAGAGTGCTAAAAAGAACAAAACCGACTGCACGGATGTTAATACCTGTGACGGAAAGGTGATCCTAACTTTGAGACCGCCCCCTTTAGGCGGATTTTGTGAGTATGAATTTTTTAGAATTAATTTGTAATTTATACTAATAATTTTCATTTAAATACTATCTTTCCATTTCTACTGAAAGGCTTTCAACACGAAATAAAAATGGCAAATTCGCTCATTTAAATACGTATAATATACGTGTAATTTTAAAGTTTATTTCAAACTTTAATTGCTTTCAGAATTATTAGTGAAATGGTAAAAATGTTAAAAATGAAACTTTATTGTTCCACAGAGATTCAGTGCTTTGTAGTAATTTAAATCTATTTTAAACAAGAAAAAGTTGAGCATTCAGTATAAAATATAATCAATGTAAAGACGATAACAGTTAATTGCTACGAGCAGCACTTAATTCATTTTTTTAATCAATAAAATAAATATCCTACTAATTGTCTTAGCCATCGACTACACTTTTTTTTAATCAGTGTCATGCTGAAACTGATTAAAGGGAACATAAAATTAATCTAGATTTTTTCGGACACACAGAACGTAAAGAACATTTTTCGAAATGAGTGTCATTACAGTTGCACAAGACAATTCAAGTCATGGCAGACCGGGTAAGGTCATTTAATTGACTTTAGACGCAGACAGCATCGATAAAAATTGTTCCACGACAACCACTTCTGAAAGTTGATTACACACCTACTACAAATGGAATTTATTATCCAGCAACTAGACTCGAAATGCCAGCCGAAAAGCTTTGAAAGCTCAAAATGCGGAAAAAATAAAATGCCGATCCGTTTGATTAAAACACTAATAAGTTTCGGATGTAGGACAAAAGAGCTCGCTAGCGATAAAAGCGTTTAACTAACAATGGACATTATCATCACAAAAAGGACAACCCGAAGACGTGGGGGGCAGTCAGAGAGATGCTTTTTTATTTCCCAAAAGGATTTTGGGTGTGAGCCTTAGAGAGATACAAAAGAAATTGAATTAATTTAGAACAGTGGTAGTTTTTATCATTGTGAAACCGTAGACGTGAAAAGTTTCTTCTGTACTGTTAATCTTTATGAGTTTTGGAAAGAACACACCTAGTGAATAACCTGATTGGAATCGCATTTGTTCATATATTTACAAAGGCCGGGAGAAGGAAAGAACATTCAAAGCCAATCTGACTTATGCCTTACTTTACTGATATCAGTAAATCAAGGTTGGCTAATTGAAAACCAGCATTGTCGTTAAATATTTTAGAGAGGTTCTCTGTATTCTTATTTTTCACGAGAGAAATCAAATATGTACATATATAACTAGTTCAGGGTAGTTACTTATGTACATATTTAATTAGAGTCGTCCGAGGCAAAATATAGATGAATCATAATTCTGAAAATTCTTTTAAAAGTGAAATTTAGATTATTTTTCAGTAAATAGGAGAATTTTAAGAAGATGACAGTATTCTAGAATGTAAATAAGGACAAACTATCTTTTGATCTCACACTTCAGAATATGGCATTTTCCCTAAAAATCATATTTTTTAGAAGAGGGTCGTAGGAAAAGCTATATATTTTCATCTCGACAGACAAAAAAAAAAAAAAAAATTAGATCAATGGTTACCTAAAATTTTACATTGACATTCTTAACAAAAACATACTACCACATGAATTTTATTTCCAATTAAAATGTATTTTATATATATGCAAAATTACGTGATTGTGCGTATTTTAACAAAAAGTATAAGGTGCATAGGGTGCAAAAATAAGATTTATAATTGCAAAGTATTTTTCTTTTTGACTTTTGATCCATATATTTGGGTGATAATAATCTCGATCGAGTGTTACTGTTGCTAAATTTATGTTTCTTAAAAACAAATAAATTATGCAGCAAAGTAATTATAAAAACTATTTATTTTATTGTTATAACAAATTTACAATCGAAAATATTCTTGAGTAATCAAATTTGTGTATTAAGGTGATAAGAATTCATCTAAGATGATCTCACTTTAAAGTCAACGACAAAAAATGTCCGTTTTACTAAAATTATCGATAAAGTAATATAAATATAATAAAAATAATCATAACATAATTAAAAATCAATATTAATACAGTAAATTCAAACATCGGTATATTTTCTAATTAGAGTGTTCTTGAAAAAATTTTAGCAAATAAATCCAAAACCTTATCAGTATTCATCTCAATATATTTATTGACGTTCAGGAATGCCAGAGCATAGTGTTAAAATAAATTCTACCTCCAACTCATCTAAATCTGGCCCTAATTTTGTATAGTTTGCATCATCTTTGAAGTAAGAGCTTTGAAATTATCTGGGCTGGACATGGACACTAGAGTTGAAGATCCAAAATTATATACGAATAGAAAGAGGGATTGACCACATTGAAAATATTTTACTGTGTATATGTGACGACTATATTTGTGAAAATACAAAAAAGATTTTGTGTAAATTACTATAGGGCCGACTTCAAATATAAAGTGGTAAAAATGATAGATTCGGTTGTCTAAGAGCTTCGGTTGTCTTCGCTGTTTGCCCAGCTGGAAATTTTGATTCGATTCTCTAAGACAAGAGATATGAGTTCCTTAGCTTATACGTGCTCACATATTGGGGTAATGCCGACCGTCCAAATGGTTGCTCAAGTCCTCGGACGAATCGGACGATCTGGGTCTTCAACATATTAGGGTAATTGAATACCATTATTTGAATGAATCACCACGTGGAAGGTGTTTAATAAAGATAATTCTATAGGTACTTCGCGTTAAAAGAGGCTTCATATTAAAACAATATTTAGACATTGTCCTGTTGCTCATATAATAATGACCTGTTGAAGAGTATAAAACAGAATGATCATTCCAGCTACCATCAATGGTATGATTTTAGAAGCAAAAAAACAAGATACTTATTTCTTTTGCACATTTATACATCTAACTTCCTGGGATTTAATAAATGGATACAAATTCGTCAGTAAGTACTGCTGAAACATTTAAAACCCGTAATTACAGACTTAAATGCAATAAGAAGAAATATCTCGATTTATTTTCTATAAAAGTTCAACTATGAAACCACTTTCCTGGTTTACAGTTACCCCGTAGATGGATGAACCAAAGAAGCTCTGGACTGGTACAGATAATGGACAGCTTTGATAAAGTACTACATCCATCAATGTAATCATTTCATCTTACACAGCAACTGAAAAGATGATGGTAGCTGTGATACACGTTAAAAGAATGGATTGTCAGAAACGCATCCGGATACAATACAACTGGTATTACAGTGCCATTTGTTCATAAAAAGTTGTAGCTGGGTTATTTTTCAATCCAGCATTGCACTTTCAACTCCAATTTCTTGTTATCACTCTCGCATTGTCTTCTAATTTCATGATAAAGTTATATATTTTTTTTCTTTTCAAATGAGCTAATTTTGATGGATGAGTTGCAAGTATTTGATGTGAGGTAAGAGTCATTAAAACAAATGTTTCACCATATTCTACATAAAAAAATTTAGTTGTAACACTTATTATCGTTGAAACAATGTTAATGCTGAAATGTTTCAATTAATTAACATAATCGATAATACCATCTAACTAAGCAATTCCAATTAATACACAGATTGATTTCATTTAAGTAAAATAATAATTTTCAATTCGTTTCTATTCCCACCGCATCGTTCAGATGTGATAAGAAATGTGATCGTTTAGATGTGATTTTTTTTAAGTTCAATAAAATGTAACGTTTAATTAGATTTCTTTAAACTTAAAAGCCAAGAAGAGCATATTTTTTTTTAGGCGATAAGGCTAACAATGGAACCTTCTAATAATGTTTCCAGAAGGATATAATGAATAAATTGCATTTAAAAGTACTCATATAAATATAAGGACTATTATGATTTAACTTTTATCATCCTACCCGAAAATACAATATAACGGAAATCTGAAACGTGTTTCTGTTTGTCTGAGTTAGAGTCTTTAAAGGGTTGGGTTTGATCCGACCCGTAAAGAAATTTGTCGACCTGCAACCCCAAACTCGCAGCATGATACTCAAATACCCAACCCGCGACGAAATTGTACTTCAAAATTATATTCCGTAGTACTAAAATATCTAACGCATATGCACACTTTTCTGCAGTTTATAGTTAACCTCCGTTAAAGCATTTAGCCGGTTACTTCCATTAAGAAAAATCTGATGTGGGCAGCACATGACTTTCCCTGCAGACTTATATCCACGTTCTCTTTATTTTAATTAAATTTAATTCACTTTTAATTCAATATTCGTTCTCATTTGATAACTGGACTTATTTTCAAAGGTGGCGTAGAGAAAATACGAAAAAACTATAATATCTCTTGAACGGCTAGTCCTAGTGTAATGGGGTTGGTCTTATTCTTTTCTTCGTTAAACATTACGTATTAAACAAGCATTTAATGGATATATTTGATTATACGTAGTTTTTTATTTTAGATTTTTGCGATTTTTGCGGGCCATTTTGCAAAAAAAGGCAGATTATTTTTTTCTGAATCCTACCAAAATCTAATCAGCACCAGGGTGACCCACAAGTGACTTACCTACCAAATATTATGAAATTAGGTCAATTATTTTTTTAGTTAGAGTGGATACAAAATCTGCACAGACAGACACACAGACAAACAGACACACAGACACACGGACACACACACAGACGTCACGCTAAAAATGGTTTTTTCGTATTCTAGAGGTCTTGAAACGTGTAGATCTGTCGAAAACTCGAGTTGCGATTTTCGACATGATTTCAATACTTTCCCTATACATTACCATGTATTGCAGGGAAAGTAAAAATGTGATATCAACTTCTAAAAATAATATTTCCGGATAGACTTGCAACCCGATATGCAGCTTGAGAAGTAAAGGAAATCCGATCAGCAAATTTTAAAGGAGGGCTGAAGCGAACACGTGGGTATCCGACCCGGTGCAATATTCTAGTCCGAGTACATCATTACTCGAAAAGGACTGAACATACCGAAAGAAGCATACTTTCATATTTATTATAAAAACAATTTAAATTAAATATATTTTTATGGCATTTGCACTGGTTTACTGAAGTATTCATAACTAATTTCTTCGATCAAATTTTTGTTTAGATAAAAATTATCTGAAAAATGATGTTTTAAACTTGTTATTTTAAGGAAACGAAATCACGATTGAAAATATATATAGTTCATAGCTCTTTATTTATTTTTGCTAAATTTATTAGTTGTACATGAAATTTGCATTTGGCAATTTAGAAAGTGCAGTTTTTAAAATTATTAAATGCAATTTAATGATCATACAAAAAAAATCATATTTCACCTACATAAAGCATAAAGTAGCCAGAATTGAACATTTAATAAAGCCAGTCTGGTTGATATTAAAAATAAATTAAATAAAATATCCTAAATAGATACCACTGTTGTAACAAAATTATATGAATATTTTGTAAGTGCGGATATAATATAATGATGGGGTTATGTGGATTGATAATGCATCACAATATAAAAATACTGAAGCATTAAAATATTATTGTAGGAACTAGACGAGAGAGAGGAAAGATATTTATAAAAGGTTATTCTCACTCTCTATTTCTCTCTCCATCTTACACGCACAAAACAAAAAATAAATAAAACATAAACCCTGCCAGTAAAATGATAAAGATATATAAATATAAAAAAATGAAATAGAACAAATATCTATTTATATGATGAACATGTTTGAAATTTTACGATGCAAATTTTAAAAACTGCACGATTCAAACTGAGAATCAAAGGTCGCTAATACGGAGAGGGAAATTTTTATTAATCAAATCCCTGGTGTTGACATATTGCAAAGGGAGTGTTTTGTGGAGAACTTTCTATAGTAAACTGCGACATATTTACGTTATAAGATAATAAAGCTTAAAAATTAATATAACCTTTTATTGTGCAGTTTCATCACGGCTTTAATCAGAAAATTTCATCCTTAAAATTTTTATCTAAAAATTATGTCCTTTTGCTTAAAAAACATGTTAAATGGTTCTAAAGGATCTTTCTCTCTCTCTCTCTCTGAATCTTAATCATCGTTACAGCATTGTTATTGTCGTAACAATGCATCCCCACTTGTATCGCGCTTATGAGCATCCATATCCGTGAACAACGTTAAGATTTCAAGTATTTGCAAGTACTGGCCAATCACCTTTGAATCATCTAAGACAGGGGGAAAGAAAAGTTACGTGTCAACAAGTCGACGCCCCTACAAAGACCACCTACACGCTGCCAAAGGTGCAAACACCAGCTGAGGTGGAATGCGGTATTTTCTATGTAAAAACGACGTGACTAAATTTCTTATGAACTTCTTACGCAGCCGGAGTGCTTTGTACCATGCTTCATTAACAGGTGGTTACAGACTCTTTTTGCAATTCTTATTTTTTAACCATTTTTCATAAAATAATAAGCCACGTATCAGTCACAGCATGGAAGGGAAATTTAAATTATCTAAACTAATTAATTCTGAGCCTGAGAAACTATTTTAAATAAACACTGTATGAATTGCAATATAATAACGCACCATTTAAAGGGTGTAGTCGAATATTTAATTAAATTAATGAAAGGAAGGGCCTGAGGGAATGTAGTTCGTAGAAGTTCAAACGAGAAATACAGGAGTGTATTAAGCAATCCAATACAAATCTTTCGTTTTTGAAAATCGTGCTAATCATGTAAAAGTGTCACGACTTTCCAATTTCTATCTCGATTTAACAATTAACTTATTATACTTTGCATTTTACAGCTGTGTTTTGCATGCATTTAGAAAAGAATAAAATGAGAAAATAGAATCCCGATCAGAAAGATCTTTCTATAGAAGATATGGAGAAAAAAAGCTATTTTGGAAGAGGAGTGGGTGGATCTGCATTTCTCATCTAAGGATTTAAATATATTGCCACAAGAAAAATAGAAAATCACATTTTCCACTTCTCAAAATCATTTGAAGATTTCAAAATTTAAACACAGTAGTAGAATTTTTTTTTAATAATATCGTAAATGAGAGGTTTATGAATTTTGGATTTTATCAACTTTGTTAGTCTTCTTAAAAGGTTAAAAAAAGTGTGATACATTGCAGATCTTATTGCTTTTTTCCAGTACAGTCAACGATTATTAGCTGCTGTTGAGCTCTGAGAATAGCGAAACCACAATGCACTGATGTAAGATTGGTATACCAGCCATCCACTATACAAACACCAACCATGTCTGAATTCAGTTAAATACACTGTTTTGAATCCTAAATCCAGTTAACTGCATTTACTTGTACAGGTAATCTTAACAGTTTTCTCGTAACCCTCAAGTAACAAGCTAACTCTAAACTTACAAAAATAAATCTGGAAATGTCGTGACTTATAATGAGTTTCATATTTGTGGTCCAAAAAGATTTTAAAATTTCTGATATTGATGTTGTAGTTTAAATATGAGCTTCCAGTGTTCTATTTAAAAGCAATATGGGGCAGTTTACTAACCCTTCATAAATTTCCACATCTAAAAAACGGAAATTTTACAAAATTAAAAATACCTATCATAAAATATACTAATTTCTGAACATAAGCACTTTCTACAAGTTTAACCAACCATATAAAATATTCTGCCCTGAAAGGTTAGATCATTTAAAAAATAAAATGACATACAAAAAGAAAAACGAATGAAGCTTTAGAAAGTTATCTGCAAGATTTTTTCATTCTTTTCAAAACATAATCTACCTCCACAAAATTACTTTAATTTCTACAAAATTAAAAAATTAGAATTTATCCTCCCTTAAAAATAAAAAATAAATAAAAAAATAAATAAATAATAAAAATAATAATCCTGTACAAACTGTCTTATGAGAGACATGATCTTTCGTTACCTCCGCTTATGTTTGCCCTGTAACCTGACATATAAGCCATGAACTAGAGATGCCATGATAAAGAAGAAAAGGTTAGAGAAATGTAAATCATTTCTATCACCACTATTATCGCCTTACTGCACGAAATTTATTTTAGATTACAAAACAAAGTAATGCATTTATATACATTGTATGCAGGTCAGAACGGATTTACACTTATGTGAAATAAGTAATCGCTTAGGATCTCGGCTGCTGAAAATGGTCCCAGAATCCCGTGTTCTAGGAAATATAGAAAATAAATATATAAACAAACAAGAAAGATCAATCATGCTTAAAGCATTGATTAAGAAACACTTTCCAACTTCAAGGCAATTTTATTTAAACATGTCTAAAATGTAATACATTCCTCGGTAATATTTTAAGACTTCTCACAATAATACATTGATTTATTATAGTTGAAAACTTAAACATTCATCCAAAAAAATGAACTTCATTCAAATGACGGCATTGAAATATAAATTGCCTGGTTTAAACATCTCTAAAATGTGATATATTACTCGGTAACAATTTTAGAATTATCATAATACAACGATAATTTATTATATTTAAAAACTTCATCGAAAACAACTGAAATTCATTCAAATGACGTCATAGAAAAAATAACACGCCTGGCTCTCTCTAAAAAAGCAGCATTTCATTCATAAATAATTTCCCATTCATGTCATTCATCACAATACTATAATAATTTATTTTATTTAAAAATTAAGACCATGGAGCTATAAGTAATTTAACTCTATGCTTAAAACTTCATCGCAAAAAATCGTCCTTCTCTCGGTAAAGTCAATGAATATTTCTTTCATATCAGCTATGCAGACTCCATGAGCTAAATTCTTTTGCATTAAAAAAATACAGCAATTCCTATACAACTCATCCTACATATTTTGCTGTTTACATTTCACATAAGTGAAAAATAGGCTTCGTTAGAGAAATAATCAAAGTTGGATGCTCATTTAAACTCAAATATATTGTCATTGCGTTGTGTCAGTATGTAGATGCACAGAATTTAAGCGAAAATAAAGAGGTTTTACGACGAATACAACACTCAATATGAATTAAAAAGAACTTTAAAAATGACGATTTTGAGACAAGATGGATGCCGTATTATATTTTGAAGTTGGTCACGTGATCGTTTCATATCATGGTCACGTGATCGCTTCATGTAAGAGGTGTAATTATTATTTTAATTTTTATTTAAAAAACTACTGAATATATTTCGCTGAATTTTTTTTATATATTTCATGGAACAATTTGAATATTACCTAAAATTTTCGAAGCAATTTGTGAAATTTAAATCCGCTTAAAAAATGTTTGAAAAATTTGGTCCCATTGGGTTCAATGTATTTCATTTCTTCAACCCGGGTTCAATCCAAAACTAATTGGGTGATATTATTTATTTATATTCCCATAGGTCCTACAGACCGTCTGAACAACATACTAAAATTTCATTTTGATTAAGTCATTTTTACGGCAGTTATCGTGCTAACGGACAGACATACAGACAGACAGACAGACAGAATGAACAAAGTCATAAACACTTTTCAACTTTGTTGTAAAGTGTTAAAAATAAATATATAAACAAAACAAAGTACCGCTTATGCTCTAAATAGTGTAAATCTGCTGCTGCTGATGCAAGCAATGCCACCGTCAGTGCAAGATGGCTGAAGTAATGAAACCATATGCGTAAGAATCGAGTTCATTGATTTAATTAAGCATTACCTTTCACTAACTGAGCGTAGTTTTAAACGGTGTTAACCACCAGGTGGGCATCTCTGAACGCAGCGTCCTGTGGGGTCTATGACTCCAAATGAAGAAATGATTTCCAGGTGTCTAGATAACACGATGTAGTTCGACATTCTTTATAAGCATGAACTTACTAACAGAAGTAAATATACATGTAAAAAAAACATGCTTATAGAGTAAATTACCATAAGGAAAAAGCTTCAGCAATGCAGCGAATGTGTTTCCATGCTGTGTTTTCTCTCACATTGCGACCCAGGGAGGATTTATCGCATATGTGATAGCATTTAAATGGTGGCATTTATTCGCCATTTTGCAATAAGAATCGGGGTGGTCTTTCCAGGGCAACTTTTACAACTATGCTATGAAAATACTCATAAAAATATTATGCTTATGAATTTTAAAACATCGTTGCACCACCATGTTATCGTTTAGAAATCTATTGATACTAAATTTGCCATTAAGTCAAAAATGAGATATTAAAACTCGCCCATCCAGTCTACGACAAAGATCCAAAAACATTGAATCTGGTGGCAGCGTTACAACTAAACTAACGATTAACACACTCATACTCACATAACTCGTCTAACGTGAACGTCTCCAAATCCAAGATAGCGCTCCTATTCTATATGCCAGTATCTGTGAATTGGTTTTAGGCTTCTAAGTGCTCTTCAACACGGTAAAACTGAGTAAAACTTAATTTAACGATATCCATAGATGATTGGAAAATTGCCCCACATAGCAAGTTTTAGAAACACCATTACAGGTACCGAAAGCATACATTTTACTGAAAGACAGTAAAAAGTGCGAGACCGCAGTCTGCAGATTCTGCATCTGTAATGGGAGCGTGATCCGACGAACAGGCTGTTAAATATTTTTAGAGTATGGTAGTCGTAGATTTAAAAATAATGAGTAAATTAAAAAATACAATTATTTTAAAGAAATTGCAAAAACAGCGGTATGGTGGACTCTAATACCAACTGGATTCAGCCAATGGAGGCTATTAAAAGGAAAGAAATTAAAGGCGGCAATAAAAGACAAACGAACTTCAAAATCTCAATAGTTGAAACCACGTAGCATACAACCTGCATGTTTCTACTCTTTTGTGTTTCTTTTTCGCCTTGTATCACGCCAAAAAGCCCTTTTAAATTAGAGCTTGAAAGGATATATTTGGATCAGATATGCAGCTGAATGTCAAATTGCAGAATTTGATATCTCCGCCCAATACTTTGTGTCGTAGAAAATAGTTTTTGCATTTACTTATCAAGGTTTTCCAGTAAACTTGTATTATTTTTTCAACAATCAACCATTTTTCGAACTTTCAGGTTTTAATAAGTAATACAGGGCAGACAGTTCTACCGAAATTATATTTCAGATTAAATCAGGTTGGAAATAAAACTAACTATAAGGCTGTACATTGTTCCAAAAGCGCATTTCAAGGTCAATTCGCATTGTTTTAATTCACAAGAAGTCAAAATATGCAGGATATTCAATTTTTCTCAAAAAATATTATGTGACTTGATCAAGATATGCAGATAAATTGATTAACAAAAGGATTGCTTTTATGTCTGCTGAATCAAAATATTTTTTTTTATAAAGAATTCGTTTTCTGTAACCACATAGAAGAATTAGAACATATATTTCCCACTGATTTTCACTTCTCATTATTTGTTTACCTCAAATATATAAATGATATTCTTAAAATGAAAATTTGATTCTGGAATGAGTAAGTACATCATATAATATGAGCGAGTTACAGACTCTTCCGTTTTATTTCCATACACATAGTAGACACAAATCCTTATAGAGTACAGCTTCGGTTTTCTTCAAATGTACAATCTGAGTTTTATGATATAATGTAAAAGTAATCGTTAGCTGACTCAACACACTATTATTTAGTGCATGTCCGCTATTACTGAAATTTCGTAACTCCTACAACTACTGTGCCCACCTCTAGTGAGCGGACACCATGTATGGAAATGCTCAATTAATTGAATAAATAAAATATGATTTAAATTTTTCTCAGTTTTTTAACACTTTACAACAAAGTTGAAAAGTGTTTATAACTTTGTTCATTATGTCTGTCTGTCTGTCTGTCCGTTAGCACGATAACTGCCGTAAAAATGACTTAATCAAAATGAAATTTTAGTATGTTGTTCAGACGGTCTGTAGAACCTATGGGAATATAAATGAATAATATTACCCAATTAGTTTTGGATTGAACCCGTGTCGAAAAAATGAAATAAATTGAGCCCTATGGGACCTAATTTTTCAAACATTTTTTAAGCGGGTTTGAAATTCAAAAATTGCTTCGAAAATTTTAGGAAATATTCAAATTGTTCCATAAAATATATAAAAAAAAATTCAGCGAAATATATTCAGTAGTTTTTTAAATAAAAATTAAAATAATAATTACACCTCCTATATGAAACGATCACATGACCATGATATGAAACGATCACATGACCCACTTCAAAATGATATATGGCATCCATCTTGTTTCAAAATCGTGATTTTTTTAAGTTCTTTTTAATTCATATTCAGTGTTGTATCCGTCCTAAAACTACTTTATTTTTGCTTAAATTCTGTGCATCTACATACTGAAACAACGCAATGACAATATATTTGAGTTTAAATGCTCATCTAAATTTGATTATTTCTACAACTAAGCCTATTTTCACCTATGTAAAATGTAAACAGCAAAATATATAGAATGAGTTGTATTAGAATTCCTGTATTTTTTTAACACAAAATAATTTAGTCCATGGAGTCTGCATGGCTGATATGAATGAAATATTAATTGATTTCATAAAGAGAAGGACGATTTTTTTTCGATGAAGTTTCAAGCATAGAGTTTAATTTTTTGTAGCTCCATGGTCTTAAACAAAATGTTTAAATAAAATAAATTATTATAGTATTGTGATGAATGAAATGAATGGGAGAAAGTTATGAATGAAATCCTGTTTTTATAGAGAGATCCAGGCGTGTTATTTTTTCTATGACGTCATTTGAATTAATTTCAGTTGTTTTCGATGAAGTTTTCAAATATAATAAATTATCGTAGTATTATGATAACTCTAAAACTATTACCGAGGAATGTATAACATTTTAGAGATGTTTAAACCAGGCAATTTATATTTCAATGCCGTCATTTGAATGAAGTTCATTTTTTTCGATGAAGGTTTAAGTTTTCAAATATAATAAATTAATGCAGTATTGTGATAAGTTTCAAAATATTACCGAGGAATGTATTGCATTTTAGACTTGTTTAAATAAAATTGCATTGAAGTTGGAAAGTGTTTCATAATCAATGCTTTAAGCATGATTGATCTTTCTTGTTAAATATCAATGTTACATATAGAATCTTCAAATTATTTTGCTGATTCGATATATTTACCTTTTATCTTTAAATATAAATTTTTAGATACCTTTTATCTTTAATCTTTTTTACCTTTTATCTTTAAATATAAATTTTGTACTATGCATGAAACTATTATAAGATATAATACATTTCTTATCAATACATATAAAATAAATATAAAAATATTTTTTACTGTGTCGTTATCGTCTGAAATTTTGTTTTGCTAATTTTCGTGCTTAATATTCCACATGCGTTAAAAATAAATCTAACATTTTATCCTGTATTTCATTTAACTAAAAACTAGCTCTTTAAAATAATACAGCTAGGAGTGCAGTTAACCTGCAAAGCACTTTTCAGGAAGAAAAATAACCGATATCAAACTATTCACAATTAATTCATTTAACACTAGATCAATTTTATAATTATTGACAACTTGGAACTTAAATTTAGATTGACGGTAAGTGTTATTCAACCCAATGAGGATTAAACTGTTCCAAGTATGACCCCTGAAAGCAGTTCCACCTTTCCCCGTGTTGCCAATCCTGTAGAATAAAGTAAAAGAAAACAAAATATATATAAATATATACTCTCATATAATATACACCCTTAAGTTTTTCAGACTCCTTTTCGTTCTGACAACTTAATTGCGCCATCTTCTGGAATCCCATGCAAACCTATTTAAATTATTTTCCCGGTACGAAAAAATAACGAACCCATCCAAATTAGAGCAGTATTTATTTATGCATGCGCATTTTTTATCGATGATAATTACCAGGCAGATGTTTTGCGGCACATGTGAAAATTCTTTCGTTTATGACAAGTCAAGTGACCGAAAGGATCGATGCGACGACGGAGTCACATGAACCCGTCCCGATCCCCGAGTCAAGTCGGGTCATGCCGATTCGTTCGAACTCTTCCGTGGATAATTTTTATGACACGAGTTTCCCTGATAAATTAATTAGAATCAAATAATTTGATCATCAGTATTTGCTGTTTCAAAGCAGTCGCGAATAATAAAAAACAAGAAAGATCAATCATGCATAAGCATTGATTATGAAACACTTTCCAACTGAAATGTAATTTCATTTAAAAATTTCTAAAATGTGATTCATTCAGTGGTAATATCTTTTACATTATCACAGTACTACAGTAATTTATTATACTTAAATATTTAAAACTGTATCGAAATATAAATCATCTGATTCTTTATGCAAAATCAATGAATATTTCATTCATATAACTTGTATTCCAGACTCCAGAGCTAAATAATTTTGTGTGAAAAAAATTCAGCAATTCTTATGTAATTCATCTTACAATCGCTTGAGATATTTGCATTCTGCATATGTTAAAATTAGGCTTCCTTGAAGAAATAATAAAAGTTTAGGGATCATTTAAAATCACAACTATTGTAATTGCATAGGCACGGAATTTAGATACACAGATAATATATATGTGTATGTGTATGTACTCAAAGTATTGGAATCGTGCCGAAGATCGGAACTCGAATTTTCAAAGGATCTACACGTTTTGGGACTTCTAGAACACGAAAAAACTACTTTTAGGAAGACGTCTGTGTGTGTAAGGGTGTATCTGTGTATGTTTCTGTGTGTCTGTGTGGATATTACATCCACTCTAATTGAAAAACTAATGGACCGAATTTCATACAATTTGGTAGGTATGTTTTTTGTGGGAAATCCTGATGTTCATTAGATTATAGTACGATTCGTAATAAAAGAATCTGCCTTCTTTGCGAAATGGCCGCAGAAATTGCCTTTATCCACTCTAGCTAAAAACTAATGAACCAAATTTAACAAAATTTGGAGTATAATATTTCAATAACCTACAAGTGATTTATATACCAAATTTAACAAAATTTTGTATATAAATCATTTGTAGGTTATTCTACTACGATTCGGGAAAAAGGAACGGGCTATTTTTGCGAAATGGCCAGCAAAAATCGTTATATATAAAAATAAAAGACTACGTGTGCTCAATTATATCAATTAAATTCCTATTTTATATGTGATTTTTGACAACAAAAAGAATAAGACTAACCCCATTACTCTAGGACTAGCCGTTCTTGAGATATTCTAGTTTTTTCGCGTTTTCGCTACGCCACCTTTGACAATAAGTCCAGCTATCAAATGAGAACCAAATTTAAGTTTAACGTGTAAATTCAATGTCATTTAAAATACTTATGTTGTGCAGATAAACTCAAATTATCATTGAATAAATAAAGAGAACGAATATGAGTCTGCAGGGAAAGACATGTGCTGTCCACATCAGAATTTTTAACAATATTACACCAATGATTTATAGAAGTGAACGGGGATTATTTTCAGGCCATTTCGAAAAAAATGTATGATCTATATTTAAAGATCCATCAAATTTTTGTCGAATAAAATGTTCAACAAATTTAAGCTGTGTACCAAATTTTAACTCTCTAGGACGTAGGAAAGTGCATTTAAAATGCCATCAATTAAATTTATCATGAAGAGTTATATAAAATTTAAAAAAAATGAAAAATTGTTATCTACCAAATTTATTTTAAAATATGAAGCCACTCCCATATGCAAAACGTTTTAACAAATGGAGAGATATTTATTATATAATATCTCTCTCTTTTTTTTCTGGAAGATATCCCAAAGTCAGAATTTAATTGAATTTGTTTTTTTCCCTATATTAAATAATTTTTTTAATTAAAAAACTACTTAACATATTTTACTGAATTTTTTTTTATATATTCTATGGGATAATGTGAATATTTCCTAAAAATTTCGAAGCAATTCGTGAATTTTAAATTTACTTAAAAAATGTTTGAAAAATTAGGTCCCATAGGGTTCAATGTATTTCATTTTTTCAACCCGGGTTCAATAAAAAACTAATTGGGTGATATTATTTATTTATATTCCCATAGGTCCTACAGACCGTCTGAACAACATACTAAAATTTCATTTTGATAAACTCATTTTTACGGCAGTTATCGTGCTAACGGACAGACAGACAGACAGACAGACAGACAGACAGACAGACAGACAGACAGACAGACAGAATGAACAAAGTCATAAACACTTTTCAACTTTGTTGTAAAGTGTTAAAAAAGGGGGGGGGGGGGACATCCCTGATTATATTACTTGAGTCGGAGATCTTAAAAGAGGAATATTTGCAAAGAAGGAAAGGAAGAGATTTTTATTAGAATATCGAAGGCAAATGCAGGTTTGTACTTTCTCTACAAATAGTATAATAATGTATTATTTTTCATGCATACAAAGTACAATGTATTACTTTCCCTACAATAATATAACGTATCCGATAAAAAAGAAATTTGTAAATTAAAAGCTAAGTTCTTCAGCTATACAAAAAGTGTCAACCATAAAATTGATTGAGATGAAGAACTATTGCCAAGCTTATCAAACTCTATAAGTGAAAAGTATAAAGAGGAAAAGTTATTAGATGTATTTCGTAATAACTTGACAAATTTACAATAACGATATATACATATGCAGTATATACGCAGATCAAATTTTGTCACCCAAATTCTTTTAAATTCATCCAAGTTCACTGCAGAAAAAAATTGCTTTGGATTAAAGAGGTAAATTTACCAAGTTCGTGAGATATCTTATCCATAGACACACAGATACTCACACTACTAACATACGTACACACACATTAATATATATACACACACAGAGACACCAATTTAAAATCGTTCGTTCAGGAATCCTGTTTCGTCGAAAATTCGAATTTTTCGATCTCCTAACAATATTTTCCCTATACATTATAGTACTATGTATACAGGGAAAATAAAAATACACTTTCACATTTCATTATACATTTTAGACTTGATATATACGGTAGAAATTCTTTTATTTTTGATGACTACATAAAAAGGTATTGAAAACTCTGAAAATGAAATATTTTGAGGATGTTCTGTGTGGACCGACAATGGTACTTTATATAATGTTGCGTATCAAGAAAATATATTTTTAACATGTAATGTCATTTTGTGCACCAATAATTGTCGGTGAGATGTTTTTAGACACATGTAAAAATTATTTCACCCAAGTTAAATAATTGAAAGAATCGATATTGCGGTGGAGTCCCATGAACCCGTACCGAGTCTTGAGTCATGACGGGCTGGATTTGACCGGACCCGCAACAAAGAACATTGCCAACGCGCAATCCGACCCTAATCCGCAACAAAGAAGATTGTCAACGCGTAACCCAACCCTAACCCGCAGCAAAGAAAATAGCTAACGCGCAATCCGACCCTAAACAACAGCATGTGACCCGAAAATTCGACGGAATTGTATTTCAAAATTCTATTTAGAGTAAATTTTCTCTAACACATATGCACAATATTTTTCTATTTATAGTTTATAACATCCGTTTGCACATTTATCCAGTTACTCTCAAGTTGTAGTAATGTATAACTCTTAATAATCATTTTTACGGGTGCAACCCAACCCGCAGCTTGAAAAGTAACGGAAATCCGATCCGAACCCGACTCGCATAGCGGGTAACTCGCTGTACCCGGCCTGATGCAGGACTCTGGGTCAGACTGATCAGATTGAATCAACCCGGGAATAATTTTGATACCGCAAGTTTTCCTGATAAATTAATTAGAATCGGATAAAAATCCAAACAATGTATTCGCTGTTTCAAAACAGTAGCGAATAATAAGAGTTGAAGGAAAAATCCTTTTTATGTCACATGAGCCGGAGATCTTGAAAGCGGAAAAAATGCAAGAGAGGAAAATGATTAAGAATGGAACATCTTCTAAGGTAAATGCAGCTTTTAGATTTGCGCAATGGCAAATTCAGTCTCCAAGGCTGCGAAATTCAAACACATCTGGAATTCATAATACAAAAAGTAAATACAAATTGCCGAGGAATTTGTCTGATACGGACAGATGTGGGACTGCAAAATAATTTCATCGTAAGATTTGCTACCTTACCGATTATATTTCTCTCGTACTTGTTACAGCATTTTTTGACGGTAAAAATTTTCTGTAATAAGCAGAGTTATGTCTTTAGCAGAATCATTGTGTGGATTTTACTGTACGTACTTTACTGTCCTATGATACTGCATGTGTTTGTATGTACTATATTTTCCTACGGTACCGCATGCGTCTGTACGTACTTTACTTGCCTAATAGTACAGCATGTGTGTACGTAGGTACTTTACTTGCCTATAGTACAATGTTTCTGTACGTACTTTACATAGTACAGCTTACTTTATAGTAGTAAGTATAGCATACTTTATAGTAAGTGCGTAGTGGAGTATTTTGAAATTTAATTTGGGAGGGGGCGATTCACTTTTTAAATGAAGTTTATATCAATCTCAATAAACTCTGAAATCTGAATCATTGTGACTCATATAGTTAAAGATTGTGAAGAATTCATGTATTTTAAACTAGAATAAATTACCCGACGTTCCCCATGTCCTAAATAAGCTTCCGTTACGTAAAAAATACAGATACAAATAACACCACTCAATTTCCCAACCTTCTAACCCCTCTTAAATACGCTCCTGCAAGTGTGTAGTACATTAGGTATACAGAAAAATGAATAAATATATAGCCCAGTCTACCCATCTAACACTACTCTCTAAGGAAAGAAATTCTGGTAACACCTGGCAAGGAAAGAAAGCTTTTTACGTATCCCCTTTTGGCCAAATCTCAACAAATTAATTAAATTTAAATAAACAGATTCTTCAGAATATATTTTTACATTTATTTTTACATATTTTATATTATGCAGCATGTCTATTCAGTTAGACTTATAATCCACAGAAACGAAAAATATTCATTTATAAGTCATTATTTTGAAATATTTTTACAATATGAAACATTAGAAGTATTTCAATTGTTTTTAATTAATTTATTTCAGTTTTGAAATATTTTACCTCAAATTTCAACACAAAAACCAACCACTGGAAAGCTGTGATCAAATGAAAAATGAATCTAAAAAAACATTGCAGTTTATAATTTTTTTCTCGTCATAGATATTCAAGTAATACGTTACATGTGTGTGCAAAATCCGTAAAATGAATTTCATGCAATGGAACAAATTTATTTTTAACCAAAAACTCCATTTGCATTTGCAATTAAGCATATATTCTCTCTGTACTATTAAAATAATAAGTGATGAAATTTTTTTTAAGACAGAACGTTCTTAAAACTATTAAGCCGTAATATATTTTCTATTTTTTAATAACTGGGGAAAATGCTATGAGGAAAAACTACATACCTAAAAAAATAACATATGCTTAGAATTTTCAGACAAGTGCTTTTCAGACAAGACACATGTTTTTACAGCATCAAAAACATCATCTGAATCTTAAAAAAGCGGTCTTGTAAGAATTATTTTAATTAGCTGTTTATGAATATTTTAGGAAATTTTAATGACCAACACATAGCAAGCGTTCTCCATCCCCCCAAATTCTTTAATTGTTAGAAAGCCTTTGCTCAACCACAACGTGTCTGACGTCTCACCTAGCCCAGTACAATTATGGCACGCTGGGCTCCACAAAGAGGCATGACATCATTAAGGACGAAGGTCAAAACACTCAGTGACGCAGGCACGGATTTATAATTATAAGTCGCCGCCGCACTGACACAATTAAATTATCACTTTCACTTGACACAAAGGATATAAGAGTCACAAATTACCAAGAATCTTGGCAAAGACGTGAATTATTATTATTAATTTTATAACCATTCTAGCAGATATTGGGATTTTCTACCAATAGCAAATCAAAAAAAATCTGATGTGGGCAACACATGACTTTCCTTATATAATGCAATGAATGTACTACTTTAACAGTAAAAACAATAGGTTATAAAATCAAGAACAAAGCGTTTTAAAAAACGAAAGGTCTTTTATTTAACACATCCTAAAACACGTACAAAATATATATGAAAAACTGGCAGAGCGCTTTCGGACGCATATACGCCCTTCATCAGTGGCTACATACTGATGAAGGGCGTATATACGTCCGAAAGCGCTCTGGCAGTTTTTAATATATACTTTGTACGTCTTTTAGGATGTGTTAAATAAAAGACCTTTCGTTTTTTAAAACGCTTTGTCCTTGATTTTATCTATTGAATGCAGACGTGATACCAATCTTGATTACAATAGGTTATTCTTATAGTAGATATATTCTTTCCAAGATATTGAATTTTCGTCAATTAGTCGTCATTTTCATTGATATAGCCTCATGTTTATCCATTTGGCGAGTTTTTCGTTAATTTAGCAACATTTAAACAAGTCGCCAAGTTAGCGACATTCCACCAAATTTGTCGCCAAAATCTCGCCAAGCGTTATGGATGGAAAAATAAATTATTCTTATAGCAGATAAATGACTATTGGCGTTCAAATACGAAAGTATTACTCAAAGTGTCTTTTTCATGAATGGAACGAGCTAGGTCTACCAGAATGATGTTATCAAATTTATCGCATGATATTACATATGAAAAGTGAACATGTTCCACAGTAGATAATACTTTTTATTTTTATTTTACATGATTTTTTGATAATTTTTTTGAAAAATGTGCAATATCTCGAGAACGGTTCATGCTAGCGTTCTGAAATTTGTGTCAATCGTTTTCTAATGAAACATTGCTTAAGCAATGTCTATTTGCATAACTTTATTAAAGGTTTTGATTTTATAATAATTTTTTCAAAATTTCACTCGAAAATTTAGGGGGTTCTGAACGTTCGATTGCGTATAAAAACAATAGGCTTCCAGTATTCACGGATTGTGATTTTTGTACCAAATTTCGTTCAAATCGGCCCATTCATTAGTCAGTTATCGTCTTCACAGGATCTCTCTCTCTCTCTCTCTCTCTCTCTCTCTCTCTCTCTCTCTCTCTCTCTCTCTCTCTCACACACACACACAGAAGACATCACCTCAAAAATGTTCGATTCGTGATCAGGGTTGCTTGAAACGTGCTCTCCCGTCGAAAACTCGAATTCGAATTTTCAACCCCGTCACAATACTTTCCTTATACATTATTGTGTATAAGGAAAGTAATATATATCAAGAAATCAGACTTGGCTTCCATCAGAAAAGGGAGTTATGCATTATACAAAGATAAAAACATTCCTAACAATTATTTGGATTTTCTACTGAAAAATGACTAAATTAATAAAATAATTAATCCGTTAAGGATTTCCATTTCTGGCTCTTTTACAATTTTTGGTTTCAAAATTTTTATTTTACTTGATCAAATTTTACTTGTTTCAAAATTTTTATTTTACTCAAGATTGGCTATAAATAGAGGTTAAATGATAACTGGTATGGATTTAGCATCAAATTCTGAAGGAGGTAGTGTGGTTTACTAAGAATTTTCAGTTACATGTTTCACTTCCACTTCCTGTTTCCAAAATTTTCGTAAAGCATCTATTGCTAAAGATTGGCTATAGATAGAGCTTAGATAACGAATGATATGGATTCAGCACTGAATTCTGGAGGGTGTTAAGGATTTCCACTCAATGTTCTAGAGATGTCACTTCCAATTAAAAAAATTACATTTTCCATAAAACATCTATTTCTCAAGATATGTAATAGATTTAGCTTATGTGATTACTGATATGGATTCGGCAGTTTATTCTGAAGGAGAATATGGAGGGGGGGGGGGGAATCACTAAGGTTCTACTTCCGGTTCTTTTTCCACTTTCTATTCAAAACATTATCTTGAAACATCTGTTTTCCAAGCCTGGCTATAAATAGAGCTTAGATGATGACTGATATGAATTCATCATTAAATTTTGGAGAAGGTTGGGGATTCACTAAAATTTTTCACTTCCGTTTTCCCACTTATGATTAAAAATAATTTCTTGAAACATCTTTTACTCAGGATTAGCTATAGATAGAACTTAAATGATGACTGATATGGATTCAACATCAAATTCCAGAGGAGATATAGGATTCACTAAGGATTTCCATTTCCGCTTCTGGAGATGTCACTTTCGGGTTTTCTGAAAATTCGCATGACTAATAAGTATGCAAAATAAGTATGCAAAATACGTAAAAGAAATAAGTATGCAAAAGATAATAAAAATGCTTAATTGTTCGGTCAAAAATGAAGCGTACACACTATTTGCGACCATATGAAGGCTCCTTCACAATTTTCTTCTTTCTAGAGATTGTTTCTTTTATTAGGGATTTCTTTTAAATAGACTATTGATGAAATTGAATTAATTTCATGGACTAAAAATAAATTCAGTTCGCGAACACAAAAAAAAAAATGAAAAAAAAAATTAGTTGCTCATATTTGCAATGTACCAATTTAATTAAAATACAGTTTTTCTGTATTCATTTAAAATATTTATTGCAAATATTTTATTAATTTTACTATTATTCCCAATGTTTAGCTGATATCTTTTGCGCAACTAATTTTATCACTCCTCTAAAGCAATAAGAAAATTTAAAACCGCTTCTGGTTTTCCCTACATAGAATTACGTTTGAGATAAGTAGTTATAAGTCCTTTTTTTTTTTACCGTTCTTAGGTTCATTTACGTCCCCGGCTGAATTTATGGGCAGCAATGGAACACAAACGTTCGCCAAACTTTTCCCACAGACTAACACATATATCTTTTTAAGAACTAACTAGTCACCGAAGTTGCAAAACGAAAAAGGGGAGAAACACACGTATCACCCTAGATACCACATCATAAGTCTTGCGACCTGTGCTCTCAGAGATATCAGATTTCAAAAAGAAAACCGAAGGTCACCACATAGACCCTATTTAGTAATGAGGCAGCTGCGCGATTGTTTTCTTAGCACTTACCTTTAAAAGCAGACGTTCACACGAGCAACAATGCATGCGACATTTATGCAAAAAAAATTTAATTAAAGGGGCACTTTAGTCTGTAAAAGCGAAAATGTTGACAGATGTTTAAACGAAACTCACCAGATGTTCAGACCTTTTAATAATGAAATCTATTAAATCTATTGGAATGGAATTTTTAGGGTAGAGAAAAATAACATTCTTCTTTAAATTAAAGAAGAAAAAAAATTAAAAATTAAATCATTTTATATAAAAAATTATTATAATTCACTTTTTTTTTTTTTTTTTTTTTTTGTCGATAAAATCATAACGTGTTGCTATAATTAGATTCATAATATCTAAAAATTTTATGGATATAATCAAACTAGTTTGGGGTTTTATTAACGGTAGCATTTTTAATATGCTTTAATAGTCGTTTTATTTATTTTTTTTTAATTTTTAATGGGACAAGTTAATATTTTTTGACTTAATTTTTTTTCAGAATTTTTAAGATTTTTTTTTCCTTATAAAATTTTAATTTTGTAACTTACATATATAATCTAGTACATTTGTTGAACAATGGTGCTATTACTAAGCACACAAAATTTTATAAGAATTCATCAAACGGTTCTTGAAATATCTTATATTATTGATGTATTGTATTTCTTAATATCTGCGGAAATAATTAGCATTCAGAAATACCAATGGTACCAAAATGTTCAGAAATGACCTAACTGCACAACTAGCTAATAAAAAACTTATTTTTATTTAAAGATTTCAAAAGGAGAATGACCCCCACCCCCCTCCCAAATATAAAATTAATTATTACAAATCAATCTTCAACGCACCCATGAATAAGCAGGCCTATATTTTGTTAATATACAATAGTTTAAATTCTTATTTTAACAGAATATACCTCTAAGGCCCTGAATTTCGGCACATAATAAAATGTAACATATAAATAGGGATTTCCATTAAAATTACTCATTTAATTTCGCTAGCTTTCCATGAATATTGAAGAAATGTAGTTGGCAACGTAAAAGAAAGTCGTCTATCTTTCTTAAAATGTCAAAAGTTCACAAAAAACTCTAAAAGATTACAATTAATTCTTAAATCTTCTTTCATTTCTCCTACTTTTTCTGATTTATTTGGAAAATTTACTGTTTTCTCTGATTATTTTTTACTTCCCTGATTATCTTTAACTTTACAGGATTTTCCAGGTAAGTGAACTCTAATTTTTAAGAGATCATGAAATACTGAATGTTTAAATTTTATAATTTTGAACTTGGCTTGAAATATATGGACTTGTGTTTATTAGGTGGAGTATAGTTGAGATTGAGACGATTTATTAAAAATACCACATGCAAAATACCAGATTTTATTGAAAATACCAAATGCAAAATACCAGATGCTTATGTGTTTCCAATAATTTTCGAACTTTTTTTGTCCGTCAACAGAGAAGAAATTCTAGGGGAGAGGGATTAGCAACTGAGAAATTTATACTCCTAATTATCCAAATGCCATTTCACCAAACTTTAATTTCCTTATGATGAACACTCCCAAATGTTAATATAAATTGTTATTTTGCTACTTTTTGTCTTATTAACTGAATAAAGAATATTTTCTTCAATTTTAAGATTCTAAATTTTTAATAAATTTCTCCCAGCCGTCTAATTGCTACTGTAAACTTACGGGCCTGGGTAGTGTAATAAGTGTAAATTTTAATTACGAATAATATATATATATATATATATATATATATAGTATATATATATATATATATATATATATATATATATATATATATATATATATATATATATATATATATTAGAAAGATATATTAACCAAATCAAATAATAACGAAATATTAAAATTAACAAAAGAGTTAAACCACGGCCGCCAATGTCGAAAAAAGAAATATTCAGCACTGGCTTAATTTTGAAAATTAATTAGACTAGGCTCATTTTCAAGTCTGTGCATCTAGCTCTAATTAACCCAGACACATGCTTGTTTCAGAATCGGGGGGGGGGGGGCAATAGTAAGTTACTATAAATACCAATGCAACAGACTAAAGCATTAAAAGAGGAAGAATTGAAAGAAGGAAAAAAAAAACAGGAAATCAAGAATTACCATTATCATGAGGCAGGAATCCTAAACTGCACGTGAAGTACGAGCAGAGCCGGAATGAAGATGGTCGAGAAGCATCCAGAACAAGTATGACCAATAAGATCAAAGGGGGAGAAAAACGGTCGGTTACAGTGACATTTCTTAATATCCGTCCAATGAGTTAGAGTACGAGACAGAACAATTTACCATGTAAGTAAAGCAGGATGAAGAGACAAGTGATTCTTAGAAGAAATGAATAAACGAGTATTCCACCATCACCATCATATAAGTGGCTCAAATCGTAGTATCAAATTGGCTAAAGTTACATATTTTTAGGAAAATAATTTTCAAAATATCAAATATTTATTTATCTCATTTTCAAATGTATTGTTTTTCAGTTTTTTATTTTACATTTTTATATAATCATATAATTAACAAATTATAATAATTAGTTTCTTTTAAATCAAATTAGCCGCCATAATTAGGAAGTCTTGAAGATTATATATATATATATATATATATATATATATATATATATATAATATAAATCTCTTTTCTTGTAGTAAGAAAGTCAAAGATGAATTTCCGGATGCTTATGTATACTTGATTACGTGTTTCTGAATGAAAAAGTGTGATTAATGATGTTTATTGGATAAAACATACTTCATTTAAAAATCTATCAGAAGTTCTGCTATAAAACTTAATGGCAACTTTCAGGACTGCATTATACTTTTAGGACTGCAAATTGCATAAATGCGCGTTAAATGGAGGTATCCGCTATTTGAAAGTGTCCATTAAGAAGATTTTATTGTAAGAAGAATTAAATATTGCACACTAGCGTCTATTACATTTAATTCTAATAGTAGAACAAAACGGATCTCTGGAGGAGTGTATGACCAAGTATAACTCCTAAAACAACCCCTTGAAAACATCACTGGAAGAACGTGTTAAAGCATTTGATTGACCGATCTTAAGACAGTGCAGCATTTGCATAACTTTAAGGGAGAAAAAACTTCTCTGGATATTTTATTTCACGGATCCATTCTATTCTTGCCATAGAAAATGATGACAAATAATTCAGAGAACTAAATAAAAGATTATAACAGAAAGCAACCCTCTGAATCCAGTACACCAAGGTAGGTGCTAATTGGTAGGACGTTTCTAAGAAGAGTGAGTAGGAAGAAGATCCAAAAGAAAGGTTAAAGCGAAAGAAATTGTAGTGTGGGTATCTCTGACACGGGGCAACACCCAATGATAATGCGCAAACTGAATAATAGAGCTATAAAGAGTACAATTATACAGTAACTTTGAGGCATCCTTGCATGCCAGAGATTGATATGCTGCATGCTTTTCTGGCTACCCAGGCACGATATTATTAATGAATATTAAGGGATTATGGCATTTATAGCGTGCGTAGTGATTGTGGCTTGATTTGAGGTCAATTTATCTTTGTAGTTGATAAATGAATTTCATAAATAGGAGAGTGTACACGACTATTAGACTCAAGTGTTCGTAATTTGTATGTAAACGGGGTGCACAATTATTCATTATGGAGATGAATAATTCTTCAAAGTTCACCACTTTTCAAATTATATCTTTAACTAGCAAATACATCCAATGCTCGTGATTTAACATATGCATAAATTCTTTTAGTATTCTAAATGATATTGTTCTTTAAAATATTATAATAATTATAATTATTAGTCCCTTCGAACAACAACAACAACAACAAAAAATTTAAATAGCGTTTCGACTATACTTTTGACATTAAAATATGGTCCAATCATGTATTAAATTAGTTTAGCTAATTTTGAACCTTTACTGTCCGATTTCAAGCTCTTTACAGAATAGTAGCATATTTAGAATGTTTTAACGAAAAATTAAATTAAATATGAAATTAAATAACAAAAAAAAAATTAAATATCTCTTATCATAAATATCATTAAGTATAATTTATTATTAAAAATCAATTATTAATGTCAATTTATATCTAATAAAAACTATACGAAATAATATGATAAATTTATTGATGTCATAACTGTCACTATTACAGTTGATATAGAATAATTCGTATTATATATCTATATAAATAAAAATGAAAATCTGTCTGTCTGTCTGTCTGTCTGTCTGTCTGTCTGTCTGTTTGTCACACCATCACGGGAGAACGGCTAAACCGAATTTGATGAAATTTTGTGGGTAGCCCAGAAATAGCCCCACTTAAAATTATATCCGTGTTTTGAGTTTCTACGACCAGTGGTTCTCGAGATATTAGTAAAAAACGAAATTTTCGTTTGTCTCATCATCACGGAAAAACGGCTGAACCGAATTTAATGAAATTTGGTGAATAGCCTTGAAATATCCCCCCATAAATTTTGTCCAAGTTTCGAGTTTCTAAGACCTGGGGTTGTCGAGATATTAATAAAAAACGGAACTTTTTCCTAGGAGTTCTACTCCCTAACTCCGTGGTTTATCCAAACGAAAAGCTTGAAAATCGTTTGAAAGTGAATTAAAATTTAATCTCTGAGTTTGATGGGAGATTTTTTGCGTTAAGTAGTCACTTTCTGAAAACATGAATTGTTTGAAACATGATTTAAAGGGGAAATCTATCTCCATGGTTCATGGTTTATTTAAAACAAGCTTTTACGGAACAATGAGAAGTATAGAGAAATCAAAATCGTTATTTAATTTCGCAGTTTATGTTACAAGACATGACATATTTAACATGTTATAAGATTCTATATTATATCATGTTACTCAGAAACGCAATTAAATTAAATCTGTCTGTTAATTTTAATAATTATTTTTTCGATTTGAATAATAAATAAATGGATTTAAAAATATATTTTAGAAAAGAACGATTTGATTTTTCTTATAGCATTTTTGACTGGATAATATCAATTACGGTCTTCAGGTTTAAAAATTATTATTATTTATATTTTCGGGGATTATTGATTCAAGGATTATTGATATTTTCAAGTTATTATGCAATTATTTTATTATGACAAAAATTGTTTAAACTCATATATTGTATGTTGTACGAATCTTCTACAAATACACGTGTATATCTTTTAATCTACGAGAATATAAGTAGTACAGGTATATTGACATATGTTTTGATATATATTGGCATATATTGGAATCAATTACGACCTTCTGGTATAAAGAGTACGGATATTATTGATGTTTTCAATTTATTACGTCATCTCTTTTATTTTGGCAAATATTTTTGAGACGCATATTGTAATACGGGTAATCTTCTACTAACACATTGGCATATTTTCTGATCTGCGACAATATAATTAGTACGGGGTTGCATATATTCATTCAATTCCTATTTTTTCTTCTGTAAATTTGCTTACAAAAGGGGGCAGGATGTTTCATTCTTCAGATCTGATCGTGAAGATAATTTTGCATAGTGAGAACATATATTCTTAAACTTCTCTTTAGGAACAATAAATTTAATATTTTAACAGAATTTGCACATGATTGAGAACTTTAAGTTTCTTTAAATTATACACTCCGTACGAATAACGGGTGTGCTGTTAGTGGTTAATAAATTTTAACATTTTAGGAGGATATATCATGTTGCTCGGCATCACAATTAAATTAAATGTGTTTGTTAATGTTTTATTATTTTTTTTCGATTTAAATAATAAATAAATGGATAAATGGATATAAAAGTATATCTTATGAATGGACGGTTTGATTTTTCTTTTAATTATATTAATTGCTGACTGCGTACATCAATTTCATTTATTTTGGCAAAGAGTTATCAAGCTTATATCGTATTTAGCTACTAAACTCATATATTGTGTTTAGCCAATAAATTCATATAGCCGATTGTTGAAACAGAAAAAGAGTAGAGCGGGTATATCTTCTAATACAATTGTAGTGTTTTCATTTAGTATATTGAAACGGGATAAGAATGTTTCATTCAGATCTGCAAATTCAAAGCTACGAATTTGGAGGGATATCGCTAATTTGACAACTTTTCTTAAACTTTGCCAAATTGACGGAAATGTCGCCAAATTGATATAAACGACACACAAACAGCTGCCATAAACCTTCGGGTTGGTCGTGTGGCTTGGGTCTTCTACATATCAATGAATTTTTTTTTTGTTTTGTTAGAAGAGTGTACTGAAATGATGTTTGGTTAGCATTTATCTGTCAGACCAACCATCCTACTTAGTAATACATTTAGCGAATTTTTAAAATGTCACCAAATTGATAAAAATGTTTTCAAATCTATAAAAATATCTTGAAATTGATAAAATTGCGCTACATAAATGATATTAATTGTTTTTTGTTAGGGGATAGTATTGTGATGATATTTCGTCAATTTGTCGCAAAGTGGAACTGTCAGTTCTACAGTCCCACTTGGCGATAAATTTGGCGATTTTTTAAAATGTCGCTAATTTGACGAAACTGTCGCCAAATGTTCCATAGAAATATAACTATTTAGACGATATTTTTTCTACCAATTTATTTGAAGCAAATGATACCATGTCGCTTAGCAACGGATTTAAATCCAATGTGTTTATGCGGCAGACGATTTTTATTAAATCCTTTCCGATTTGAATAATGAAGATATGTATATAAAATAAATTTCATTGCCATTTCATTTTGGACTGGATAATATCAATTATACTCTTCAGGTTTAAACATTATTATTATTGATATTTTCCGGAATTATTGATTCAGGGATTATTGATATTTTTAAGTTATTACGCCATTGTTTTATTGCGGCAAAAATTGCTGACACACGCATATTGTACGTTGTACGAGTAATCTTCTAGGAATGCACGGGTATATCTTCTAACCTACGAGAATATAAGTAGTACAGGTATATTGGCATATATT